>VXBR01011553.1:0-47111 GCA_013400215.1 Cisticola juncidis | reverse complement strand
CAATTCCAATGTCTAATGTAAAACTGCATGAAACGCAGCCTGCCTGGCCGCGCTAAACATTTCTTGAACTACACGCGATTGTTTAATTTTTTGGCACCGCTTCCTCGCATCTCTCTTCATTGAGAATCAGCCATTAATTGCTGCCTCTGGAGCGGCACCGTCCCCCCAGCCCCGGGCTCGGACCCCGGCCCGCAGTGCTGCTCCCCGCGGAGTCCCCGCGGTCCGCGGCGGACACCCGAGCGCACCGGCACGGGGGGAGTGGACAGCCCGCCCCTCCGGCCCCGGCCCCGGCCAGGGAGGCGATCTGGGGGGCTGCCCTCCTGCAGGACGGCTGTAAAGGGTTTCGGAGCTGGAGGGGGCGTGGGAGAAATGCAGCGAAGAAGAGAGGGGCAAGGAGACCCGAGGTGAGAAGAGTACACCGTGCAGCTCCTGCCTGGTGCGGTGCCCAGCTCGACAAACCCGCCGGCACTGCGCACCTCTCCCTGCAGCCCCGCCGTGCGTGTACCTGGGTCAGTGGTGTTGAGCAAAACCCCTGAGCTCCTGGCCACTACAAGCGTCCTCCTCCCCTCGGCGGGCTGCCCACCACCCTTAGCGGGGCCGTCCCGGCGCCGGCAGCACGGGCCGGTAGCGTCCCGGGAGCCAGGGCCGCCGGCGNATTTCCTCATGTCAAGCTGAGCAGCTCTGACCATACATCACTCCTGAACTTCCAGGAGGCTGGAGGTGCACAGAGATGGAGCTCCCACAGCTCAGTTCCTGTCGGGTGTGGTTTCCTGCATGCCACACCCTCAGGGGCTGTGTAGCTTTGGCTGCTTGCTGGAGACAAACATGTAAGATTCCACTGGGATAAACAGGATAGGTGTGATGGTCTGTGTTCCTCTCAGCTCAGTATTTCAGACTGTCAATAATCAGTTTCTTCCATTATTTCAGACAGTTCGTCCGGGATGCTTGCAAATACACCCGCGGAACTTTTTCGTCAGGGACATACAGAAATACATTTTTCCCTTTTAAGAAAAAAAGAGGGAAACGAGGAAAAACAGCATTAAACGATTTCTAAAGGCCTTAAAAGAAAATCCTTTTAGAGGCACCTTGGCCTCGAACTGCAACAAATACTGGGAGGTCCGAGTTGAATTCCCAGGCTTGCAGGAATAATGACAGGGTGGTGGATACTGCGGTAGAAAGTGCCAGATTTTTCTTCCTCTCTCTTTTTAACTAAAGAGGAGACTTAGTTCCTTGCAAGAAAACCACTCCGTCCAGTTAGAAAAACACAATGAAAATTTAACACTTAAGGGATTTAAAGCCGCGTGGTAGCTAGCTGTTTCAACTTAGGGCTCATTCTTTAACTGAAACCTGAGGAAAGCCAATTCTAATGTTTTTGCAATTCCAATGTCTAATGTAAAACTGCATGAAACGCAGCCTGCCTGGCCGCGCTAAACATTTCTTGAACTACACGCGATTGTTTAATTTTTTGGCACCGCTTCCTCGCATCTCTCTTCATTGAGAATCAGCCATTAATTGCTGCCTCTGGAGCGGCACCGTCCCCCCAGCCCCGGGCTCGGACCCCGGCCCGCAGTGCTGCTCCCCGCGGAGTCCCCGCGGTCCGCGGCGGACACCCGAGCGCACCGGCACGGGGGGAGTGGACAGCCCGCCCCTCCGGCCCCGGCCCCGGCCAGGGAGGCGATCTGGGGGGCTGCCCTCCTGCAGGACGGCTGTAAAGGGTTTCGGAGCTGGAGGGGGCGTGGGAGAAATGCAGCGAAGAAGAGAGGGGCAAGGAGACCCGAGGGGAGAAGAGTACACCGTCCCNGAGACCCGAGGTGAGAAGAGTACACCGTGCAGCTCCTGCCTGGTGCGGTGCCCAGCTCGACAAACCCGCCGGCACTGCGCACCTCTCCCTGCAGCCCCGCCGTGCGTGTACCTGGGTCAGTGGTGTTGAGCAAAACCCCTGAGCTCCTGGCCACTACAAGCGTCCTCCTCCCCTCGGCGGGCTGCCCACCACCCTTAGCGGGGCCGTCCCGGCGCCGGCAGCACGGGCCGGTAGCGTCCCGGGAGCCAGGGCCGCCGGCGGGAGCGCGCTGCGCACCGCACCGCTCTCTCCGTGAGACTGCCTAGAGGCACCAACCGTCAGGGCCTTCCTGCCAGCTAGGGGGGTCCCTTTTCCCTTTGACTTCATCCCAACTTCGTCTTTTCCTACCCTGGGAAACTTGTCTCCTTCCTTGAAAGCCCTGCTCTGCTCCGTACAGGACTATCTCCAGAAAAGCTGCTAGGAGCAGCAAGCTGTCATGCATGCACACATAGGTGCACACGTATGGGAAAAGGAAACCTGAAGCGGTTGCAGCTCAAGGCTGTTTTCTGTTTGAGGCTGAAACTTGCACCTGGGGCGCAGTCGTCCACTTCCAATTCAAGTTTCCACTTGGGAAAGTGACCATCCATCTAGCTAGGAAGTAATGTGACACTACTTCTGCAAGTGATCAACCTCACCCTGTCTGGTCGGGTAGCAGGGCAGGGGAATGGAGACAGAAGGGATGGTCGCAGAAGCATTTTAGTTCATTGTCCTAGTAGGCTCCAAACCCAGGGAAGAGTGTCTCTTCAAGCACCTGGAATCCCCAGCACTGTCCTACATGCCCCCTGCCTGCTAGCCTTCACAGAGTAGCCTAAAGCCCATACTCGCTGCTGGTTCCAAAACTCTATCTGAAGACTCAAATTTAACAAGCATTGTATTAATCTCCCCTCTCTCCCTGTGGTCTGGAAGAATTATTTTTTTTTTAAGCATACACAAGAGATTAATTACTGCAGAGATCTAATTGGTCTTGTTTCTGGGATGGGTGTGTATATGTATGCTGGGGGGGTTTTTTCCCCTCAAGGAAGAAATGTCAGTGTAAAAGTCTCCACTTGGGTGGTCAGAACAGTGGCTGCCCCCAGTCTGCCACATAGCTGATGCCTGCTTGCTACATTCCTGGCAATAACGTTGTTCCTAATCAATCTGCCCTTATTTACATTTGTAAGCACTGCTGACTGTGATATGCATGCCCTGAGTGTGCAACTGCTCCTCCACACCAAGGGCTATCTCCATCTTCAGCAACTTGAAGGGATCTTTCTTATCTAGGACATGCTCTGTGGTGAAGGCCTGGGAAGTTGTTTCCTTATGTAGATGTGCTGGAGTCTACAACCACTGATACCTGTTCCTTTCAATGTCTAGACAGCCCGGGCTGGTGTACAAAAATTTCAGCCTTGACTTTAGTCGTAGTTTAGGCTCTGCCTCTTACTTACATTCCCTTTGTGTTCATAACCTCCGATACTGCAGAGCTTCACTCTTCCTCCAGCCAGGTAAGGGATCAGTCCAACAGAGGTTAACAATGGGTAACCGATATTTACAGTGATTTTACTTTAACACATTTTTCCCAGGTTGCTCTTCACCTGCAGACACCCACCAAAAGCATCTGCACTGAAGGAGCATTTGATTACCCTAATAAAGAAAAGACAGAAATGAAGGGCAGGCACTTTGGTTCCTTTAGTACGGTTTGCAAGAGAGCTGACCATGGGAAAAGACCGATTTGTGGTAAAACAATTAGATTTTTTCTATTCCTTCAAATGTTTGTCTCTAACACAGGTTTGCATCGCCGAGTGCACAGGTCTGCCTCGGTCCCGTACTCCGCCCGCACACCTGATTCTGGTTTGACATAGGATCACAGTCACTGGGTTTTGCAGGGCAGCCTGAGCCTCCCTCTCCTGCTCCACTCGCAGTGCCGTGCTGGCCACCGGGCAGGCGGGGGTTGCCGTCGCGGGGCGGCGGTGCACAGCGGGAGCCGCTCCGCAGGGCAGCGCCGCCGCTCAGCGCCCGCGCCCGGGGAAGGAGGCGGGCGGCCTCTCCCCCTCCTCAGCCCTGGAAGAAAGGGAACTGCTCGAGCCAACTTGTCAAAATAATGCGGCTAATTACCCCTGATCTCCTTTAATGGAAAGCTGCTCTGCACGCCACAAAGGAGCAAATGAGGGATCTACAGCACCAACCCAGGAGCGCTGGCATTTTCTTCTGCGGAGGGCTGCGGGGAAATGTGCCTCCAGAGGAGTCTCCGAGGCTTCTGGGCTCCTCCCGCGCAGCAGCAGACTCCCAGAGAACAAGAGCACACGGGAAGCTGCGGAAGACAGTGGATGGAGCAGCAGCCTGCTCCGTCCAAAATCACGAGGACATCCCAGCCCTAGCAGACCTTGTCATGTTCCACGAGGGGCTTTACCTCTATAAATCCAAGTAGTCGTCAAATCAGATTCTTTTCCTGGCAAAATGCCCTGCCACTTGCAGGACATTAATGTGCATTGAGAGGGGAAAGTTACACTGAACCTTTTTTAGCCAGCCTGGACAACACTGGGTCTGTGTACAGATAGAGCTCAAGTTTTGCATGTGCCAGAAGGCAGGGCATTCACTTCCATGATCTCTGCCATCGGGCCTTGCAGAAAAAAAGCTGAGCGACACAATCTCTTTGACCCACTGCTGGAGCAACAAATTTATTAGAGATATAGGCGTGAGAAATGAAAAGGAAGTAAAACAATTCAGTCTCATTGTATGTCTTTCTTTCATACTGCTAATCCGGTTTACACATCACGCCTACATGTCTCAATAGGGCTTTATACACTGTGGCAAAGGCAGAACAAAATAAAAGGTGCATGTGTGAGTGTGTGTGCATGTGTGTGTGAAATAAGGATAAAAACAGAGACGCCTAAGACATTTTAATTCAGTGTGGGCTGCCAGTTTTCTATCTACAAGTTTTTAAAATCAAACAGATTTTAAAATACTCCTTCTCTTCCTCCTCCCTCCTCAGCCCTAATATTCCTAAACAACCTACCTGCTGTCCAGATACAATGTTGTATTATAATTCAGATACACAATGCCCCTAGTAGCCCTAACCAGAAACTAGATACTACCTATGAGATGGGTGCTGAAACAAGGTGAGACTCTCTAACCGCAGCTAGTAAAGGCTATCTGGTTAGGAGCTGTGAAAACCTGCCTTGGCTCCAACACTTCTTGTAAAACCATCTGACGATAGTAGATGTCTCCCCACGCCCCTTCGTGCTTTTGCCTCCCCCAGGTCTACCTCCCCTAGTGGGGCTTAGGCAGCGGAGAGGGTGACATCTGTCACTGAGCATCCCTCCAGTCTCCAGTCCCTGGGGGTGGTGAGACAGCGCGCACTAGACTGATGTCAGCAGCGCTGTACCCGTCCTGATGGTACCAGCCACACGACTAGAGCCTACGGCGGCCCCTGTCCTGTAAAGCCTAGCCCCAGAGAAGTTTCTGCTCCCCTCAAGGCAGCTTGTTCGGACCAGAGCTCACACAGGTGTGAAATGCAGAGACCAGGGACTCGTTTGTCGTCCTCTGCGGCACTGCAGTCACCTCAGGAGCCACCTCCCATCGCGTGTGCCCCCTCGCGCATCCCTACGGCAGCTCAGAGCCGCCTCACCGCCCAGCTGGGCGAGGGGGAGCCCCGCCGCCCCTGCTCCACGCCGAGCCCCCGCCACACCCCGCCCGCCGTGCCCCGCGCTGCCGTCCCCGCTCGGGCTGCACCCGGTGCCTGGTCGGTAGCCCCGGCCCCGCGTGCGAGAGGGAGACTCCCCCCGCCTCCTCAGTCAGCTCCGAGCCCCGGCGTAGGCCCGTGTAGCCCCTCCAACACCGCCCCGGGCCCGGGCCCCCTGCCGCCCCGCCGAAGGGGAGGCACCTACCATCACTGCCCTTGTAGGAGCCGTTCGGGGAGAGCCGTGCGGGAGGTCTGGGTGCGCCCTCATTCACTGGCACTGATGGCTTAAATGGAACATCAATGCTCCTTTCTTTTCTTTCTTTCTTTCTTTCTTTCTTTCTTTCTTTCTTTCTTTCTTTCTTTCTTTCTTTCTTTCTTTCTTTCTTTCTTTCTTTCTTTCTTTCTTTCTTTCTTTTCCTCCCTTCCTCCCTCCCTTCCCCTTTAAGCCAAAGGAGCTGAAAATGTAAAAAAACAACCCTCCTATGTTGCAGACATTCTGCCGAGTGCTGGAAAGCCTCACAATTACATGCCTGTTTCTATTAAGCAGCTCCATCGTCCTCTATGTGGGTGGTCTGGCTCTCAATAGGCAGGACCTGTCAGGGTCACGTGACAGGCCCGCGAACGTTGCCCCTTTACAATAAACTTTGGGGGGAAAAGCGGAGGAAGGAAGGACGGGAGAGCCCCGCACCGCTGACCCCGCTCCGCTGCTCCCCCCAGCAGCACAGCACAGCACACCAGAGCAAGAGGGTCTCCTCCAGCCTCTGCCTCCTCTCCCAGCTCCCACCTGGGGTGTCGAGGGGAGGAAGAGTGTGAAAGGTACCAGGTTGATGGAATGCCGTTTCCTAGTCAAAAGAAACACGTAGTTGGATAGGTACAGGGAGGAGACAGGAGTTTCCTTCTGGCTGCTGAGCACCCCAGGTTGCACCTGATTTTAGTATGTTTATTTCTAGAAGGTTTATGCCTGTATGCCTTAACTGCCTCCTCATTTTTGGTAGAATCCACTAGAAAGGCATCTTTTAGGTGAAGCAATGCAAAAAGTTAACTCCTGAACCTTACTGGGGAAGGCCACAGTGATTTTCTTTTTAAAAACAACATTTCCTCAAACTGTTACAAGCAGGATATACAAGCAGAAGTATTACTTTTTTGGAGTTCGTGGTGGCTGGTATTTTTACAGGATCTGAGATGAGGGTTGTCAAGTTGCTCCTGAATTAGAACATGTTGTAAGGAATACATGACTTGTCTTGGAAGACTTCTCACTCATTGTTTATGGATTACCCTTTTCCTCTAGTCAGTCACATTTGATTTACTATTAGATGTGGAATCTTTAGAACATATTTGGAGAATAAAATATATTCTATATTGCTGTAACCCTGTGTCCAAGTTGCCCAGATAAGCCTGTTTGTGTTACGCTTTGAAAATATGCTTAATGATTTGGTTCAGTGATTCACATGACTTTTTTGAATACTCCTAAGCCATATTTTATACCATTAAAGAATTCCACTAATAGAAAATAATGTGTGTCTTACACTCACGTGTTCATTATCAACAATATAAAAACATTGTGTAAGAAAAACTCTGTTATGAAACCTCTTACAATCCAGTTACATTAGGCAGCCTATTCTCCATAGGTACGATTTGCTAGGTACAAAATGAGGCTAGGTATCAAAATAATGAGTAAGAACGACTTTTTTTTTTTTTTTTCCCTCCTACAGAACTTATTTTTACATTACAAGAGCTTGTGTCAATGACAAAGGCTTGGAAGAGCATGGGAAGAGTCATTTTACAGGATTTTTAAAACATACATGAAAAATGTGGGCGGGAAGGGCAGGGAAGGGAAACAGAGAAAACTAAGCTCAAGCTGACTTTGCAGCTGAAGACCAGACACGCTGCCTCTAAGCAGCACTATGCTTCAGTGCTTCAGTTTTATCCTGTTTTATTCCCCTTTGCTACGAAATGGATAAAGACATATTTTAATCCAATTCTGTATTTTCCTTCTGAAGCCACTGATGAAGGTCTTCAGCAAAAGCTGTTTTGGCTTTACCTATGGGTGATTCTGCCAAGAAAACCGTTCTGAGCATATGACAAGGTGATCTAGTCAATAACCATGTGTTGCACCTCTGTTTGAGACAGTTAGGCAGACAGCTAGCTAGGATTGAGGGAACAGTCTGGTAGTCTTGGTCAGGCCAGACAGCCTCATGCCTGGACAACTGAATCTTGTACAAAGCATCTGCAGATCTGATCTAAAGCAAAACAAGTTTATGAGTGTTGTTTGTTTTGTTTGTTTTGTTTAAAAAGATGGTATATATGGTATTTCCTACCATACTTTTTTTACTCTTTTTACTCTTTTATTACTCCAGTCCTGACCCTCAAGAAAATGAGTGTCATGTCCTCATCACCCCTCACTTTAAAAATCACATGGTTTTCAGCCAAAAGCATTTCCATCTCTGAGGAAGAAAGAGAAGAAAGGAGACACTGACTACTTTGTTTTCACTCGTTATGGAGAGGAAGCACAGCTATGGATACAATCTGATAGTGCTTTGCTTCTTGTATCACGCGTATCTTGCTGATGGCTCGTGATACAGGCAACCCTGTGAAAAGAAATGTTCAAATGGCAAAAAGTTTTCCAGGAAACCCTACTACCAGAAGTGTTAGATCATTTGCTCCACCCTTTTTCTGAAGATAGTATTGGTTCCTATGATATTCCTGGAGGATGGTTGCCTAGTCTGGCCTTTAAAATCTCCCTCCACAACTTTTTGCTCAAACAGTAGGGAATATGGTTCTGGCTGTTGGAAACATTAATATTTTCTCAATGTCTAACCCAAAATTTCTATTTCTATAGTTTAGACATATTGCTTCTTTTCCATCTTAACATTGATCATAAAATATATAGCCTATCTAATTATGTAAAAAAGAGATAGATTATCCATGTCTTCCTTCAGTCTTTACTGTCCAGGCAACTCCTTCCACCTTTCTCCACTGGCATGTTTTCTAAAGCCCTAATGAGTCTTACCAGTCTCTCCATAATGCTCCACAGCTGGTTCCAATGTTGTGGTGGCATTTTTTTTGCTTGTGCTCGGGATAGAAGTCACTATAATCCCCAGATCCCTTTCTGTATTATCCTTCTCAGAAGTCTTCCCTTTAAGGATGTCTGTATGTCACTAGAAAGTACTTCTATTAAACCTTTATGTATGATACTCAGCTATTATGAAATGTCATTATTTTCATATCCGCTTTTCTTTGATATCATAGTGCAATAAAATAAGTATTCCAGTAAAAATTTGGTCACCATTAATGAACACATTAACACCATAACTCCATTAGGCCTTTTAAGGAAAAAAAACCCCTGCTTGTTAATCTTGCAAATGAACTCAAAATTCACTGACTTAATTGAAAGACATTCTAAAAAGTTTTGATAAAAAGTTTTTCAAAGATTAGTAAGTATCAGAGCTCAGCTGCTAGAAATTAGCCCAATTTTTGTAAGACTTAATAGTGTGTGATTTACATGGTTAATTCATTGACTGAGACTGACAGGTTACTTCAGAAAGTCACATCAAGGGTACAAGAACCAACAGCACACCAGTGATTACTCCCGTACCAACAGAAATGTAGAGATGAAGAGAACTGCAGAAATAAATAAATGCATCTCTAAGCTGCATTCTCAGGCCATCCTTGACTTGATATGAGCTTGATAAACCTGAGAAACCTCTTAGGTCATCCATTGGCTAATGGCCATCACCTAAGAAGTTTTTCATGTTTATTGGTATAATTAACCCAGCACATGGGTTTTGGTTGTTCATACAGGAAATACAGAGAGAATTCAAGGACCAGAAGGTGAAAGAGAAGCAGGTCTTCTGTATGGTCTCTTCTCCATCAGTCTTAAAGCTGGAGCTGTGCAATTTCATATATGTGTACCACTGTATGTGACCTTTTGTTGATCTTACGCATCATCCTAAACATCTCTATGGGACTGAAGATTTCATGTGGTGCAGAAAAGTTACAGAAGCAGCACTTCATGTCTGAGTACTTGACAGGAATTTATCTGGATCTAATTCCACCTTGTACCTACTGAAACTGTGGTGATTTTTGGGAGGATTCATGGTTAGGAGGAGGCACTGGAGTGCGTACCAGTCTATAAATATCCTGTTTCTACTTCAGCATTTCCCAGTTCTATAACTCTCTGCGGGAGAGACAGTGATGCCTCATCCAAAAGAGTCTTGGAATCTGGTGAAAAATACCCCAGGAACATGAACACTGTTGGCCGTGATAAGCCAGGTAACTCTTGTACAGTTTTGCTGACAACCTGTCTGCCACATGGAGAAGTGTTATATAAGGGCTAAACTACCTGCTCTTCTGCCTGTAGTGCTCCCTAGAACATTAGTGGTCACCAGGACTAAGGTGATTTCCTATGCCATCACTTGCTACTAACCATGTTTGAATCCACTTTTGAAACAGAATGAGAGTCGTGTTGAGATGTTTGGGTTACATGTGGTAAAAATATGGCCAAGGGTGGTTTGGTAAGTTACGGTGATTAAGGAAAAAAAAAAAAAAATGAACAGGTGGAATAGTTGGGAGTCTAGGCAAAGTCATTGGTACACCTGTCTTTCTCCAACTCTGAAAGAGAAACAATGAACTTCAAAGTTACGTGCATGTTAGGAACATTGCCCATGAATTTAATTATGCTGAGTTTAATTAGAAATGAGAGGAAAGCTATTCGAGTCTCTGAAATAGAAAGGAGTTAATAGGTGTTATTGTCTAATTGTCTAATTGTCTATATTATAATTCTCAGCTATATTGTCTAATATAGCTGAGAAACAGGAATTTATTGCCTAGGGAGCACACAGAGGTTTTTGGAAGGAGCTGGAGGAGAAAATGGTTTTTATGCATCTTATATACACATTTGAGTATGCACCAAACCTGTTAAAGATTTCAGGATTTCTAATGTCTTCCCTTTTTATGAATTTCAGTGCATAATTTGAAGGGAATTTTTAATAATCAAGGGGCTTGTGCACCCAGAAATTATCATTTAGTCTCCAACAGTACAAGCTGGACTAATAAAAAATATCATCTCTGTCTTTGCATCTCCCCATTTCAGCAAACTAGCAGCTCAGCTACAAGGAAGTTCAGCATTTCTGAATGCCAAACTGCTTATCAGGAAGCTCAAAATTCTTCTCTTTAGGTTTTCAGTGGCTTTTCTATAGATGTCAGGACAGAAATTTGTCTTGTCCTTTGCTGATATGTTTAAGCCCTGAGGTATAAGAATTGTTAGATTGCTCTTCACATTTTATCTTTGCTAGGTTAGCTATAGAGTTTGTCTCCCCAGACAAATGCCAGCCACATGCCTCAGTATCAGGATGAAGCTGTGTTTTGCATGGTTTCTTTTCCCTTTTGTTTTGTCAAGTACTTTCATGTTCCACTGGGGGAAGAGCAGCCAGCTAGCCTTCTCTACTATATTTAATGAGATTGCGTAAAAAATATTGCATTGTAAATTGCAACCAAAATCTCTTATTGAAGAGTGTATTTCCTCTTGAATAACAATGGAAAAATTTTGCCTTTTATTTTTCAAAGCAGGGAAGGAATGCACAGAGCCATTCTTTCTCTCTTTCTCCAAGAATCATGCATCACAATACATTTTTTACATTTATTAGTTTTATTCTCTTTTTATTAATGATGTTATTTACTATAAAGTAAATGCGTAAAAGAAGCCTTAGCACTTGCTATGCTATTATACCAAGTAAGTCTTTTCTCAATGTGTGAAACTTAAAGCATCTGTGATGTTCAGTAATGTGTTATTGAGAATTCTGTACTCATCTGTAACAAATTTGTTTGGACAAATAGTCTAGCATTCATGACTCAAAAACACACTTACCAGTGTTTATGAATCTATGTCTAATGTTTACTTGTGTTTCTGTATATTGTCCTTATTGCTACTACTGCCATTGTGCTTTATTTTGAGAAAATATGATTTTGTTCTCTGGACAGGTGACTGCAGTTTTGTAAATGGTTATTTCCAGCTTGTACAGGTAGTAGTGACAACAGCTCTTCTGTTTCACTGGTGACATATGACTTATATTCTCTTTTCATGCACAGTGTTCTTGATTTGGGAAAATGTGTGATTTCCTCCAGTTCACATGATGCCAAGAGCCCCTCTGAGAACAAACAAGCAAGCAAATAAGAATTCACTTGAAAATCCTGGGACCATACATAGAAAATCTGAGTGTTCATATCCAGGTAGATATTCATGCTTCTAAAATACCTGTGTGATGGTAATTTTTTGTGCAACAATTCAGTTGCAAACTGAGGCTACATGATATTTGGATGGAAGAGCTTAGAAAAACACAGCCTGTTAGAACTGTGGGCTTATTTCCAACTGTATTGACTTCTGTTAGAATTAATTGCTCTGGAGTAACTTGGTGCTGTTGAGTTACTCAACAGAATTTGTCCATCTGTGTCTTCCCGTTATGAGCTAATTGAAGAGTTCTTTTCTTGTTTTCAAAACTAATAAAAAATTCTGACCTGCTCATGGATCCAGCAAGACTCACAGTTCAGAATACTGTCCTTTTTTTCTTTCTTTCTTTTTCTTATATTTTATTTGGGGTTTGGCATTGGAGTTTTTTGGTGAGGTTTTCAGGTTTTTTGCAAACCAGGCGTCTGTATGCTACCTATACATCCTATATAGAAGCTGTACGGGCAGAATGACACCAAGTGAAATTTTAAGCAACTATACAATGCATTGTGCTGAACTGTACTTTGAAGCCTGTCTTTGCTGACCCACATAAAATCATTAAAGCTTCTAAACCATATTACTTCAAAAGAATGCTTTGGAATGTGAATTACTTTAAATAATTAAAGAGAAATGTAAATGTCTTTTGGCATACTGCCACAGATCATAGCTTTGGTTACAGGAACTTCATTCTCAGAGGTGGGGTTTTTTGTTTTGTTTTGTTTTGTTTTTTAGATTCTACCATTAACTGGAAAGTACCATGGCCTAAAATATTGTCAGTCATCAGAGAAAGGTTGATAAAATTAGACAGTCTGAAGAAATATCCCTTATAGTGTGACATCAAGAAGAGGAAAACTTAAGCTTTGATTAAGGTAATTGTTATCAGCACCACAATGTTTTGTGGGTGAGAATAACTATCCTAGTGGGAATGGGGGAATCTGACCCAGCAGATATAACGAAGTCTGTACAGTTCTATGGTGCTAAGTGTCTTTTGAGTTGAGATTACAGTAGCTTGATATCGAAGTCTGTGCAGTTGCTGTAGCTTAAAGAAACCAAACACCTCTCTATTCTCCCACTCCTTCTACCCCGACTTTGTCATTAGGAAATGCCACTGGAAAGCAAACAAAAGAATGGTGTCTCATTAGCGGTAGATGTCAGGGAACCACATTTTCTTTGGCTTTGTTGACACATAGCTTTCTTAAAAGTAATCACCTTCAGTTATAATGGATTACTCCACCAGGAGGAAAACTAATCCTCCTCTTCAGCTGCCAATCAGGGCCAAAGAATGTTCCAAGAATTCCACAAGATGACACTCTTAGCAAAATAAGAGTAGGTTGGGAAATTCTTTGCTTCGGTTGCCTTGTGAGGCAGTGATGATTTACAGGGGTTTCATATTGCTCTGCAACTGTTACCAAGATTTCAGCACCTGTGTCATGACAGCAACTCTGTTTTTTTCTTCTTTCATTAAGGAATATGCTGTTGACCTACAAACTGAGCAAAGCTGTCATGGAACTTACATATGTATCACTAGGGAGTAATTGTTAACTTTTATAATAAATGTCTTTTTGGAACAGGCTTTTCTTATATGAAAAAGGAAAGCAGCAAATACACCATCTAAAATGCATTCGGATCTAGAACTCCTGCTATTCCGTTCATAGCTGCTACAGTAGGCAGCAGCCCCCCTGGCTGGTTGAATCACCCTGATATTTGTATGAGACCAAAAGGAAGCTGTTCTGAACTTGTATTTTCTAATGTTAGTTGGTTATGAAGAAAAAGAAATGCAAATGTATAATACTCCTTATTTTTCCTCTGCAATACTTAAGAAACATAAATACTACAATACTAAGGCTGAATTCAATGTGGCATATAAGTATTCAGAGGACATTCTGTAGATCTATACCACGGGGAAGGAATTTAAGGCACTGAGAATTCTTGTGGTAACCTGATGGGCAAATGGCGGTTAAGTGAAGAATCCTTAGTTTTCAGACACTGATTTGAATAAACAACTTTGTGTTTAGGTCCTAAATTGAAGTCTAGGATAGGGACTATATAAGGGTGTTTGAGAATACTTGAAAGTGAATTCAGATGAAGGGATCTGAGTTTATGGCATTTCAGCTTTTTCTGGTTTATTTCAGCTACACACTATCTCACTGGAGAGCAAATGGACCTTCCTTTCTTTTAGTGTACACATTTTCAGGATGAATTAAGATGCTGTAGAATATAACTTGACAAAGAGTTGGAATCTATTTTGGGACAGCTTTCCTACTTTACCTCTAATTAGGCTTTTTTCTTACATTTTCTTTAAGAGGGTTACAGTCCTGCCTATGCTTTTAACCTATTGCAATATAAATAAATGAATACATTACAACCATATTGAAGCCAACTGCTGATCTAAAGGTTGAAAGAGATCCTTTTGCAGTATACCTAACTTTGTGGGATCTCTTCATCTTGTCACAGTATAAATAAATAAATAAAAATAATAATACATTGATATGTGGATGTTAAACTGAAATGTTGACAATGCCTTTCAATTTGTAAAACTGGGCTGAAAAACTGATGTGTGCCAGTGTCCTCATGAGATTTCTGCTGCTTCTGGGTAGGTGAACAGTTCTCTGTAAACAAGTTTTCTTATGTTCTTTCCCCATTTCCAAGTACAGTCTCTGCAGGAATCAGAACATACAGCACTAGGAAAAAAAAAAAGAAAAAGGAAAAAGAAGATGAGGAAAACAATGGAATAAAGTAATTGCAGTCTTTCAAGCAGCCAGCAATGCTTGCTTTGAGCTTGTATTTGTCCCAAACTCCAGCTCTGTTTACAATTTTGGGTGTGACAGAACTGAAGGGGAGGGGGAGAGACATCAATTGTTTTCTGTGGTGAAGAAGGCAATAGATTTCAAGGACAAAACCCACCAAAATGAAGTAGAGGTTTCTTAGGCATTACATTAGGGATTAGGTCCTAAATTTAAGTGTCAAATAGGGTTGATCAATGGTTATATTTGGCTAGCACTGATTGAGTGGTTTTCAATGGTTGCTTCTGCTTTGTGGTTCATGAAACTAAAATGCAGCTTTTTAATTTTAAATACTAGCCAGAAAACATACAGTACTACAGAAGGAAGGGTTCTTTACCATGAATTGAAGACTCATGGAACATTTTTAAAATTCTTCTAAGACTTTTGAAGGAGCTTATCTTTGAAAAGGAAAAAGTATTTTTATGTGTTAAGAAGCTCCTGTATAGGAATACTGGCTCTTCAAATGAAGTCAGTCATAAGGAAAAAGCAGGTGTGATGCACAGCGTAACAAGTAATGGGTTTTTTTACTCTTTAGCAACAAATACCTGTTGTCTTCGTAAAAATTCTGTACTAAATCTATGGAAAGGTCTTTCATTGCAAGGTCAAATATTATATGTTTCTATTAAGTGTGCTCTCAAGATTGCTTATAGCTTGCATGCTGTTATTTAGACAGTATTGGTATATCTTTAACTTGGCGCTTAAATCTATACCTAAATAGCTAGAGCAAATTCTATATTTCAGAGATCTGATCTTTCTGCAGTTCCTTCTACCTGATCATTGAAATTAATGCTGTGACCACCCAGTGCAGCTCTGTGTAGTTAGAACTTGTAAAACTATGGGAAACCACTTCCAGCTAAGATTGTTAAACATAAAGGGAAACATTTTAAAAACATGTAATCATTGAATAATCCAAGTATTGAATTTATTTTTAAGTAAAAAATTCTCTATCACGGGGCTGCTTTCTGAGACCTCGCGTCTCCACGCCCGGCCAGCTCCTGAGCACCGTGACGAGAAGGGAACCGGTCCGTACGCCGCGTGAATGGTACTCGGTCCTTGTGGGTTCTTTGTTTCAGAGATCCGTGGCAGCGATGGTAAAAGTGATGAAGCAGAGACAGGATAGGAGGTAGCTCGAGGTAGATGGTTTATTGTGGACGAGCGCTGTTTCTCGCACTCGTCTCTGCCTCAGAACTCCCCGAGAGGCGTTCCAGTGCAGATATATACAGGTAAGGGTATGGGAGGGTAAAAGGTGATACAACCAATAGGGGGGTTTCAGGAGCCATTACAAGGATGGGGTACTTAACATTTGCCAACCAGGGTAGAGGGGAAAATACAAAACTCGCGGGCTTTCTATGATGGACAGGTAGTGGACAGTTGCGTAACTTCTACAGGGATACACATGGAGGGGAGGAACAAAGGAGCACATAATAAACTTAATAAATTTAATTTTCCACACTGCCACAACTCTCTGTTCACCTTCTATACCTTATAAAAAAATCAGTTGAGTTAGAATTTATCCAGTTTAACTGACAGCATGCAGACGATGTTTAATCTGACAAATTTCTTCTGAATCTAAACCAAATAGAAAGTTCTGAGTGTTGAGATTTTTAGCTCATTCAGTTTTATCTTTCTTAATTCTTGCTATAGATTTCCTCTTAAGTAATCAGATAGACATTTTACTTACGTTTACAACAATGCTCTTTAAAGAGGAGGGTTTTGTGTATACAACACTGTCAGAAGCATGTGGGCCAGACAGTGGCACCCACAAAAAGCCTCTGACTTTTCTGGTCTTCCAGCTAAGCTGTAAAGAATATGGGGATGACTATCAGTTTCAAGGCTTTAGATGGCAAATTTGGGGCAAAACCTCAGACTTAAATCACAGTTTATGTATTCCTAAAATCAACAATGAAGGCTAAAAAATTACATTTAACTTGGCTTTTTTTGATATTATTGAAGAGTTTTTAAATATCGTTTCAAAGCTGTATTTCTTTTTTCACTCAAACAGCCGCCTGAGCATCTTATTTTCCTCTCTGATATCTGAGTTCTAAAACTGAGCATGTACTGAGTTTGCTGCAATATGTCTACAATAAGAGGATTGCATCCTATTAGAATGGGATTTTAGAAAATGTTTTTCCTGGTAGAATAGAGCTAAGTAGAGATAATAAAATATTTATCCACATCTCTGTAATTGGTTTCTTCCTCTCAAAAATCACTGGTGGAAAAGTCAGTTCATTAGCCGACTGAAGGAAAGCTATGACTACAAGAAGTTACGTTCAAAAGGAAATGTTGAACAAGAAATGCTAGGAAGATAATAAATATTTATGGACTAACCATTGCATCTCTTGCAGTCCTATGACACGAAGGTCAGTCCAAGGCCACTATCTGATTGCAGTGCATGGCTTAAAGCAAAGTAAGCAGGCATGTGCTCTTGCGCTATAACGGCTTAGCTTTTGAACCAGGTAACCTGAGAACTGATGACAGCAAGCCAGACAAAGCAAAGTTCTTGAGGACTCATAACCAGTTTTCCTTCTTGTTGCTATTACCTCTCAGCCAGATCAGTAGTCTGTTTTACTATGTAGCTGTATAGGCACCAGAACTAGCACAACAAATGGTCCAGAGCAAGGAAGAAGGACTAGGGTGGCCCACTGAAAACAGTCCAGATCAGAAACCTGCATGGTGATGAGTGGCTACTATCTAAATAAAAATACATATCTGGAAGGCTCACACAAAGTCAGAGGAGAAAGAAATGTGGCCTTCGTCATCTATCATAAAGAAATGACCCAATCCTCTTGCCCTTAAAATGGTGTTGCTGCTTTTCAGTGTAGACAATCTGATCATGTGGATTGTGTCCAGAAATGGCAAAAGAACTGCATAAAATTCTGCGGTTTTAAATACCAAGGCTTCACAAACCAACCATCCTTTCCACTTAGGACTCATTCTCAGGTCAATATTTATTAAGAACACCAGTACCTCCTAATATTACTTCACCTGCAGTGTAGTTTAGAATTGAATAATTTATTTTCTGGGATTTATTAATTATTCATTAATATTAACTCCTGCACTTCAAATGTTACCCAGAAGTTAGTGCATTATTCTGTTATTAAATTCTACTTGCTAGTCTCATTGCATTTTTATCATGTCCTAAGAGAAACAGGGAAAGCCTGTGAAAATCAACAAAGAAGGTAGCAGACTATATAGACAGAGCATAATAAGGAGAATTCTCCTATAGAAAAAGCAACTAAAGTTCAACAAGAAACTTTTCATGTTCTTCTGTGTCATTTATCAGAACAAACAGTTATGTACCTATTATTATTACCCTTGAAAACTAAATCAGATAAAACCTATTTATTTGCCATCTATGCAAGGGGTAGTGTAGCCTGTGCAAAGGCTATCTGGCGTTCTCTATACTTTTTCAGAGCCTCACTCTACAGATGAGAAGCAAAACTTCTCCATTCTGACTGTATCAATTAGATGACATATGCTGTGCCTTTAAATATGGAAATAAACAAGCTGCTCTATTCAGTTAAGTACTAATGAATTTTGGTTTCCCAGACATATTTCACTCTTTAGTAAAACTCAGTGAAACTTAAATCTGGTTAAAATCAGTGAACAGCTAGACTATACATTTTGTTCTTCCCATTTCCTCAGAAAACCAAATTAAAATCATGTAGTCACCTTCCTTAAGAGACAGGATTGAAGAATGCTTTATAGATATAGCATTAGTTTTGTGCAGTTTGGTCTCTGACAAGACTAACTAGTACATCCATTGTTTGCACAAAATTTTACTTACCCTTCTTGCATTCATTTCCCCTTAGCTGCAAAAGCTCTGTATTATTCAACAAGATGCCTCAGAATGGTTGTATGTCCTTTGTGGTAAATCTGTACAGTCAAAAGTACTGCTGCTCACTGAGACTTTCTCCAGTGCCTGAGCTGTAGACTACTGAGGTGTGTGAAGTGCATTAGTCAATAACAACCACATGAAAAAAAAGGAGCTACACACACTGAAAAGCTGAAGTGTTTTGCTCTGTGGCTGCTTCTCTGTAGAGATTTCGCAGGTGTTTGGAACTGCTGCGTGCCAGTGCCAAAGGCCTCTGGATATCTGTTCTCAGTCTCCTGGTTTCTGGGGGCTTGCTATCTGAAATACCACCGTGGACTCTGGTAGCAAGCCACAGGTGGAAAGTGGGACTGGTATGTGTATTGTTTGATAAGCACAGGCCTCGCAGTGGTTTAATGGACAGAACTAGATTTTACACAACTTGCACTACTCCCAAATGCAGTTCTTGCCACAGAGGATGGTTAATTCAGTCTCTGGGTGGCTCTCTGTTCACAAGCTGCCTTATTGCAGAAAGCTCTGTGTGTCTTCCTGACAACTTGGAGCTGTGTTGATGGCTTCTCATCCAAATAATGAAATGGACAAAAGTAGCCCCATCTTGCCTGAGTCATTGACTATTATCTTTTTCCATGATCATCTCTATATAGTGTTAGCTGAAAATATCTAGTTAGCAGACAGAAGGTTTTGTGGGCAGACTTTAGGAACAACATGATACATTGTTGTGAAGTAAATACAGAAGATATGGGTAAAAAATAAAACAGAAAGCTATAATAGGGTGATGTTTCGATTTCTTTCAAGCTGTCTCTCTGTTAAAACTCATACATTCATCACTTAAAATCTTTTTTGGGACTGATTTTGTTTTTAGGAAAATCCTCAGTAGTAAATCTTTCAAGTATAGCTCTTTGACCATATTGCTCTAAAGTGATTTTACATACTTTTATGTGAAAAATTCCTGTGTCCCTTGCTTCCATGTACTTGCTTTTTAGAGCTGGTATTCTGGACCTCTAAAAGGCTGAAAGTGAACACTGAGCTAAATTCTCAAGCTGTAGACCTGGCAATTCACATCATTCCATGTGGATGTAAAAGAATCCAGATTTGAATGTTTATTCAAAATCTCTAATCAATCTCTCTTTTAAGGAACATTGCAGAATATCACTAGAAACAATATATTTCATCCTTCCTTCCCTGTCTTGCCTTTTGCAATTGATGCAGCCTGCCAGCTTCACTACCTGAGTCTGTCTAAACCTTTATAGACCCTTTTCTCTTGCTAATTTTACATCTGCTGACTACTATTTTCTTTCTGTCTATTGTCTCAAAGTGAGACTTTAAAAGTTATCTGCTCCTAAAGCTTCTCTGATGAGAGATATGTAAGGAGTCTGTTGAAGAACATCAGCTTTTCATCAATCCACTAATTTCTCTATCACATTAACACACTGAATGTGACCAAGGAAACAGGGAACTTTATACCACCAGGCTTTTTGTGGTGCTTACTGTGTTCACAACTTGATCGTTGATATGTTAGCATGAAGTGTGCGGTATAAAATAGAGTACCAAATGCAAGACTGACTTTGAAACAGAGATTTTTTTAAATGTACTGTCAGTGAAAATCCTCAGGACTATTTGTTTAAAATGGTGAGGAGAACTGACAACAAAGAGCTTACAATGATTTCTTTCTGAATTTCTACACAGAGAAGGTTATTTAGAGAGAGTTGCTAAAATCATACACATCAGCTAGATGCAAAATACTAAAATTTGAAAGTCCCTTGACACAAATATTTATCTACAATTAGCTACAAGATGAAAATACAGAATATTTGGAAAGTTTTCTTTGGAGTATGTTATAACATAACCAAGCTTCAGGTACCAGGTATTTAGCTGGGTTTTGGTGCAGTTAGAAGCTATTATTTCTTTTGCTTTTCCCTTCCCTCCACCACACTGCCATCAGTGGATGAAGGGTTTTGTGACTTGCAGTAGCACAAGATGCTCTAATACTTGGCTACTCAAGTTGCATAATGGTTACAGAAATTTGGCACAGCACTTACCAAGCTCCTGCTTGCCTGCAGACCCCTATTTTTCGATCACAGACCTTCAGAGTAGGTCTGTGATCGAAATCCTGTGCCAGGATTTACAGGTTTGATTGAGTGCCATCTATTTTCACATTCAGGGTAATTTTGTTCTCTATCAGCCCAGATGGGATATTGGAAGGGTTTCAAAAGTAAGTCATATATAAGCAGGCCCAAGGAACTAGAATGTGAATGCAGCACAACTTGAATAATTTCATTTCAGCACTCTTTCATAACACTTATTTTTTTGTCAAGGAATTCAAAAGAATTTAATCTTTAATGTATTTCTGGTCCTTTTTATGGAGCCACTCATAGCACATTTTCTGTAATGAATGTTAGAACACTAATACACTAATCAAAATGAATGTGTGAAAGAGAATGCAGGAATTGATTGTGAAAATATTTTTTCTCCAAGATAAACTTAATGAAGACATTATTTTTTTTTCAGAGCTATGCGAAAATAAAAATAATTTTTAAAATTACCTTCAAAACTCATCTGCTTTAAATAGTCTCTAATATTCCCAGTCATTACAGGCTAGGTAGCACAAGCTTCAACCTTATGAGGCTGATTTGTTAACTTTGAAAGTAATTATAGATGTGTTTGATTCTTTAGCCACCGTCTAAACCAGCTTTCAAGGGCTCTTCAGCCCCTCTAAATATATCACTCTCAGAACTTCTTGCTAGAAGGAATAAAACAATTGAAAATATAAAAACCCCAAACATTAACTGATCCCCCCAAAATCGCAAAACAAATACCTGTGATTGTCTTTTCCACACTATTAGTATGCCTGTTTCTCAGTGGCCAAGTCTTATAAGCACCTCCACTTGCTCATTTTGCTGTTCATTTAGTGGTGTCAGCTCAAGTGCTCATGGAGGCATAAGATAAAATAATCAGGTTAAAATAATCCAGGTTAAAAACACTGTTTTGTTTTTGTTTTTTTAAAGGGTAGTTTTCAACTTGACACAGTCATTGACTGATTTTACTCACATAGTCCCACAAAGAGTAGTACCAGCATAACCTGTGCCAGATGAGGTCAGAGGGAGGAGGAACCTCTCCAGATGCCAAGGGAAACACACACTCAGTCCATTGGCTCCCCTGCTCCCTGCCCACAGGTGCCACTGGGGCAGGGCAAAGCAACTGCCTGGCATGAAGCTTTTGACTCCTTTTGAAGTCCCAGAACAGGATAAGAGCCAGTGGAGTTTCTTTAAATGAAACACACCCACAAGCACTACTCATCTGGTGCTGTGTGCACTGCATTCCAGAGCATTCACCTCTCCAAGTGACTGGAGGAGGATTTTTTAAAACAGAAGGTCAACAGAGAGGCCCATACCCAGAACCAAATGCTTTCCTGAGTACTAAGTGCTATACATGGCAGTTGTTCATGGCAGCTACATTTTTATACATTTGCAGGCTTAATATAGTAAGCATAATGTAAACATGCATCACTCTTTTGGCTCAGCGTTCATTCATGATTACTCTCATTGCAATTGTAGAGCTGCAAAGTGGTGCCTGGTTTTCTCTTACAGACACCTCTAGAGTAATTTCCTTAGGAAGTAAGCTCACTCTCCCGCATGGAAGGGCTTTCAGAAAACGGGGGAAATCCTTTCAATGCCAGTTGCTGAAGACTGGGCTGGAGTGCATGCACTTATTTATTTATTTATTTTAAGCTCCAAAGTATTTCTCTGTAACAACTTGTCAGCTAATGAGTTCTTTTTAAGTGTGGCTCCTAAACAGTGTACACAGTATTGTTTTACTAATAGTCTCCAATTAATAGGCACTATAAAATTATAAACAGCAGGAATGGAAAAATCATTAAAAGAGTGGCTTTTGGCTTCTTTCATTCAGGCAAAGTAAATGGGTTATATTGCTGCTGTTATTAGTGATACAAGACATAAAGCAGATTAAAACAACATATGTTTTCAATACTAAATGCTGACTTGAGATGTGTGTGGATGCAGGCTCAAAACAGAAAAAATACATTGCTGTCAAATTCTGGAAAAAGCTGCTTATTCAATGCCCCTGTCCCCGTACATCACAAAAAACAGTGGGCACCATGACCCAAGGACTATGCAAACTATGGTCAGTGATCTGCAGGAAAGGTGCAACTTAAGTTGTAAAGACTGAAATAGTAATTCCATTCCTCAAAATATTTTGGATCCATCTATGCCATCTATTTAAATAACTTTTTTCCTCCAAGCAGGAGCAAACAGTGCTGTGCCTCCTAAACAGCACTTATTTACACAGTGATGTGTATCTACAATTACCAGGGAAGGTGAATGTCTCATTCAGACCAGCACTGGTACCTTATCTACAGAGTCATTTACACACAAACTGCACTGTTCAATGTGTTTATCTACCAGTGTAGCTTGGAAATAGGTTATTGGGCACACTGGTGTCTTTCATGACGGGTTCAGGATCTCTGAGATATGCTAACAGGGGTTTAGTCCATAGAATGGACATCAGTCCACAGAATGCCACCTCATATACACAATAATGTTAGCAGGAAGTCTTAGGGAGGTATCCCAAGTGAAGGCACGCTGATATTGGATGTGATTTGGCAACCATATGGAGTTCATAGAAATTGTCTCAAAGAACCTTCAAAAAAGTCAATTTAGGAGAATTATATTCCGTGTTTTAAAACCACAAGAGAGCAAGTAAAGTCAGAACAATACAAATAATGCATAACACAAGTCATATGCCTTATAAAATGATTACAACCTCAAGGACAGAGAAAACAAGCTAAACTACCTGGAAATGCTGCTTCTAGAAGCTGAGGGTTGCTAAATGTTGTTCAGGTTATTGTCAAGACCTGACTCAAATTCAGAGGTTAAGTCTCCAAATGAAAATATCGAAAGAGAAGATGTAACGAAAATTTCTATCAGAGGAACACATAACTAGGGAGGAGCTCTCCTCTCACTACTTCATCCTACTCCTTGTCTACAAATGGCAAGGGTGAGGAAAAGGTAGAAGAAATGATGATTTATCCTACTTCACAGCTCAGCAGGTGCTACCTACATTACAGAGATTATAAACTAATTTGGGGTCCTGAAAGTCTTCTATCCCAGCTCATGTCAAATCTTTTCTCATCCATGATCACTTCCCTAGTGCCTATACCTCACTAACAGTGCGTTGTGGCTAGCTCATGTTAATATACACCATAAATAAAGCCCATTAAATCTTTGCAGGCAGGTTAAAACAGGAATAAAAAGAGTTTTTTCAACTCTTTCAAGAATTTTCAAGAATCAGTATCTTTTCCAGACTGAAGTTTGCTGCTTCCTGAGTCTGTGAGCCAGATATAACTTTATTGATCTTATTGGAATCTGTGAGCTTAACTGATGTCTTGGTTTAGAAAAACAGGCATCTTCCAGGGAAAGCTGGATCTTCCCTTGGAATGGAGAATGTAAACCGCCTCCCTCCAAATTATTATAAATTTTCAATTAAGGGGCTTTCAGGCAAAGATATGGGAATAGGAATAACAGTTCTTTACTAGGACTATTAAAAATACAAATGTAGTAGTACAACAACAACAACAACAACAAAACAACCATGCAAACAAAAAGTCCTAGAAACACTGACAGAGTCAGAATACAACCTGACACCCCGTTTGTCAGGCTAGCAGTCCAATTAAGTCCTCCTTAATTGGAGTGACAGATGTGCTTCTTTTGGAGTAGAGACGATCCTGTAGAAGGGTCTGTCTAGTGGTGGTGAGATGGGTCCAGTCTTCCTCTGGGAATCCAGCAGAAAACAGGCTGCTTGATGTTCTGAATCTCAGGTTTTATCTAGGTCGGAATGCTTGGCTCCTCCTGCTGGGTGGAGCATCTGACAGTGGGATGATGTGATTTTATCAGTCATGGGGTGAGCCTTACTGGCCCATTAACAGAAGATATCCCCCTAGTAGAGGGAGGATGGGTTGTGGAGGAGATAAAGAACACTGCCCCACCTGGTTTTAAGAGCTGGCCCATTATCAGAAGACACCCACCTCCTCACCCCTGGTGTAATGAGGAATGGATCATAGAAGAGAGAAAGAAAAACGCCTCGCCAACCGGTTTCAACACATGGCAAACAGAATACACTCTTTTGGTTACTTATTGCAGCCAAAGACAGCTGATGAGGATGTGCATACATAACTGCATCTTTAATAAACAGAGTTCAAGGTTTCTTAAGTCAAGGCATCATTTTAGTGGGCAACCAAGCCAGTGGCTATGGCCTTAGTCTGCACACATCTATCAGTCAAGTTTTGCATATCCTGCTCCTAATGGGGAAAAAGTGGAAAACATAATCTTCATAATCACTTTCTAAATGCTTATGGAAAACAGGATTGACATAATTTTAAGCTTGCAGCTATACAAGTCAACAAGCTATATAGATCATGACTTTATAGCAATGTGTTAGGCAAATATCTAGTTCACAAAGAGAAAAAGTACTAAAAAAAAAAGACTAAAAAACGAATGCACTGTCAAGTAGATCAGGTTTTTATTCCTAAAAGCTCATCTATTAAGTTATATTTAGCTACATATTTGGTCACAGATATTTTGACCTAAGTTATTCAGACATAGTCTAGCTTTGACACTGTAAACTGAATAAAATATAGATGATATTTATGTAAATATATAGATATATGTGTAAGTATATATAAAAGTAATAACATTAAAGAGTAAATAATGCCCTCAGAAAAATTATTTGTTGAAATATAAAACAATAAACACTTGAATTTATAATATGACCCATAATTCTTTTGAAGCTCAAGCCTTGTAAACACCTACATTTTTAATTACTTAATTTTAAACATTTAATAATTAAATTAATCAATTCTTTTCATGTTGTGTTTTTAAAGATTCTGATTTATAGAAATATGTTTCCTTGCAAGCTTCTACAGTCTTAAGCAGAATGAAAAAATATGGTACCATTTTAAAATAACAAACTACAGGGGGAAGTAGAGCAGCACTTGTAGAACAGCAGCATTTCAGTGTGAAACTGCCAACACATTTACTGCCTAATGCCTATATTTAATTAAACCAGTCTGTGAGCATAACAAAGAATGCAACTTCTATGTTTTTGAAGATAGTCCAGTGTGCATTCCACATGGAACTCTGTGTGTGGTCTTTTCATGGTCAGAAAACAATATTCTTCTCATGTCCCATGTTTTCTGTGGTAATCTTAGTTGGCTGTGTACTCCAGCCAAGTGCTGAACCGTCATTCTCTTGCAGATTCACAATAAAACCCTACAGTGTCCAGCACTGCACGTAACAAATGCTTTGCTCTTGGTATTAGGCTGTAACCAACTGGGAAAGCTCTGTAGAGGAACTTGTCATATCCACCCTTTAACATTATTGGTTTTACTTTGGTTTGAGTGGGAAAGTGATGGTAGTAATGAGTTACATTTTTATTATGTTATCTAAATTGCATATTTATGCTAAGCTATAAGGTTCACTCATTAGCTCTTTCAGTTTGGTTGTGAAAACACTGGTTATCAGAAGAGCAACAGAGGCCTAACAGGAGGTTCTGCATCACCAGAGAAGGAACTGAAGAATTTAGGAACATTGTTAATCCAGGCAAAATTTTGTAGAGTACTTATGAACCAGGAAATCTGAAAACAGACCATGTAATCTCTTAGAAGACTGGTAACTCATAAGTGAAAAAAAAATTGTTATCAGCTTACTTGTCCATTTGTTTCTTGAGATATTAATTTCATATCTTTGGTGCTTGTGTATTGCAAGACTTCATGGTATCTTCAGGTGGTCCTTGAAGTTTCAGTGAAGAATCCCATGGCTGGGTAAGGGTGTCTCAACTACAGCCTGTCTTCAATGGGGCATTAATTTTTCTTTAACATTTCTTTTAAAAATTCTATTTTCAATTCAAATTTCTTTAAAAAGAACTAAAAAACATTACAAGCAGAAATGGCTTTTAACAGAATATGGAACACAAACTGACAGCTATGGGGTTCTGATGCCATTAGGAGGCCTGAATCTCCATTGCACACAAGCTTGGCTAATACCCTGTTTCCAGCCATGTCTCCCTTACACAGAGGGAAAAGAGCAGGAGAATGGAAAGCTTGGAACACAAGCCCTGTGAGGAACAGCTGAGGGAGCTGGGGTTGTTTAGCCTGGAGAAAAGGAGACTCAGAGGTGACCTTATCACTCTACAACTCCCTGAGAAGTGGCTGTAGTCAGGTGGGGGTTGGTCTCTTTCTCCAGGCAGCAGCTGACAGAACGAGAGGACACAGTCTTCTCCTGCACCAAGGGAAATACAGGTTGGATATTCAGAAAAAGTTTTTAATGGAAAGAGTGATAAAGTACTCGAATGGCCTGCCCAGGGAGGTGGTGGAGCCATCAACCCTGGATGTATTTAAAAAAGATTGGATGTGGCATTTGGTGCCATGGTTTAGTTGAGGTGTTAGGGCTGGACTGGACTTGATGATCTTGAAGGTCTGTTCCAACCTAGGGGTTCTGTGAGTCTGTGTGATATTTGAAGAGCCAGCTCTGGCCCTTCTGGACAGTCAAGACAGAGAGTGATAGCTGGGTATTCATAACTCTGGAGAGTGGGTCATTACTGATTCATACAAGCTGTTCCCTTCAATGAAACAGGAAGAAACCAGTACAATAGAGGTTTTGCAGAGTGAAGAAACAGGGAACGGCTTAGCATCATAAGGCAATAAATTCTGTTATTATGAAAGATGTTATGAAACCGTTTGTGGTTCTAAGATTAATTTTAGTTCAAGCTTCAACTTTACAGCAGTTGCCAGTTGCTCACACTCAAACATCCTTCTCTCAGTTACAAAATGGGGAACAAGCAGAGCAGAAAATACCCTTCTACAAACAGGTGCCCTTCTGCTTACCTACACTACTGCCTCATTGAGACTGAGGAGTACACTCTGTAAAGGCTCTTGGGACTCCCTGGGCCAAGGCTGAACACTACATATTCCAGATAATATGGATTTTTCATATTTTACCATATGTAAAAGTCCATTCCCAATCCAACACGAAAAGTTAATAGGATGCAGCTCTGTCTGCTACTTTTATGGCAGGTGGATGTTAGTCTAGGTTTTCAGTCATCTGAAAAAATATCTACAGCACAGGAATATTGTAATGTGGGCTTTTTTTACTAGGTCTTCAGTTGTAATCCAAATTGTAGCTGTAGTATGGCTTAATCTGTGAAATTAATACACTTGTGTACTCTCACATGACAAAAAAGATAGGTAAACTGCCTTTGAATTATGTTGAAAGATATTTTTGACCATGTTAAACCACCAACACACTCAAATGCATTTTTATAAATAAGACAGTTATTAATTTAATTTCTCATCCACTGATATGATGAACTTCCCTCTGTCCCTAACTGCAATCTTAGTTTTGGCCCTTGTTATTTTCTCCTATTAGACATAAGTAATTTTTGGTGTAAATTATGCCTTAATAATGCTTTTAAATCATTTTGGTATCCAAAGCAAACTACTTTTAAAATAGTCTTAAAAGACTACTGCATAACTAGAATTGTGGCTGTCTCATCTCGTAACTGTTCCACATCTTTTGTCCCTCCCTCCAATTATTTTGAATAGGGAAACAATAGAATGAACCATTCTCCATACACAGCATTTTGCTGCCAGAGTGGAACAGT
The DNA here is from genome assembly GCA_013400215.1 of Cisticola juncidis. Taxonomy (NCBI): domain Eukaryota; kingdom Metazoa; phylum Chordata; class Aves; order Passeriformes; family Cisticolidae; genus Cisticola; species Cisticola juncidis. The sequence goes on along the minus strand of VXBR01011553.1, from coordinate 19,103 downwards.
CTAAGGAGTAAAATTCTTGCTAGATAAATATACTTGTGGCTACACAGACCAAAGAATAAACAAGATGAAGTTGTGAGCCTCAGTATTTTGTTTACTAACTGACAACAAGGAAAATCTGTTCTACAGGAGGGTCACATAGGAACTGGAATATGATTTGGTGTAAATGACTGCACCCTGAACCCAGACCCACAAGTTCAGAGAAGCAGGCAGGTGGTATGCAATCATAATGATAGCAGAGGACAAGATAGGAGAAATTACTATTCTGTATCTATTTGCATTCTTGACATGAGATGGTGGAGCAGGCAGCGACCTTTCACAGGAATGTTTTCACAGACTACTCAAAGGGAGAATAGGGAAACCCAGAGAAGCCAATTCTTCCAGAGAATCAAATCCTCATTGCTGCCCACTACATCCCAGCTGCTCTTAGAAAAACAACCAGTGAATAAAACAACAGCTGTAATCTGCTGAATTACCATGGCAAGTTCTGCTACTCTCTTGAAGGTCCTGGGTGTTGTGGTTTAGGAAAGATATTCTCAAGTTTAGTGCTCCAGCTAGAGAGAAAACCAGGAGCTGCTCTCCTCCTTGCTATGAAGGCAGAGATTATGGGTTGACATAAGAACAACTTACTGGAAACAGCTATGAGATAATAAAGTTAACAGTAACAGCAATGTAATAACATAATACTAATAACAAAAATGTTCAAAGGGAGGGTGATTAACATGCACAAATGCTCACCAAAGCCTGGTATAATGAAAAAAATGGCAGAGAGACCCTTTGGCCACCAAAATTTTTCCTGACCACAAACCATCTTCTTCCTGGAAACAGGAGTCTTATACTTCTGCCCCCAGGAACGACCTGAGGTGGTATAGAATAGCAACCCAGATGCATTGATACACCTGCATGGTTCCAGGCTCCCCTCCCTCACTGCTACTGTGAAAAATTAACTTTGTCCTGGCTGAAAACCAGAACAGTATTCACCCGTCGTTCTATACCATAAACCTCCTCCCCAGACCCACACCTTTCAAACATATACACACACACACACACAACAGGTATAATTTCCATAGTCAAGGGCCATTCCTCTAAATTGTCTATGGAGTTAATTCAGTCCATAATTGTGGACTGAATCTAGAGGTCTTCCAGGGCAGGAGAGCACAGGGCTGTTCATAGGGCTCCACACAGCTGCTTTCCATTTTTGATGTATCCCTATGATGTGGCAGGAACTGTCAGTGAATAAAGCGTATTGCTGTTCATTTTCAGGTAGCTGGCTACATGGTGGGAGCTCCTCAGCACATGTCACCTTTTCTTTCTCCTCCTCATTTGAAATGTTCAGCTTCAGGCCAGTTAGTGATGACTTACAACATCCCTGGGTGATTCAGGTTTCCTATTCAAGCTCTCTGTGTGATCAGAATGATCCCCTTACTCCCCATAGCATCAGTGTCATGAGGTGTGGAGGGGACTTTCTCTCTGAGCATCCAGCCCAACACTGGAAATCAGGCTGCCAGTGTGGGCTGTATTTGGGTGTCAGTCACTTCTGGATTTGTGGTCTCTTTCTCCAGGCAGCAACTGACAGAACAAGAGGACATGGTCTCAAGCTTCACCAAGGGAAATATTGGCTGGATATTAGGAAAAAGAAAGGGTAATAAAGTATTGGAATGGTCTACCCAGGGAGGTGGTGGATTCCCTATCTCTGGATAAGTTTAAGAAAAGACTAGAAGTGGCACTTGGTGCCATGGTTTAGTTGAGGTTAGGGTTGGGTTGGACTTGATGATCCTGGAGGTCTCTTCCAACCTCATGATTCTGTGATTCTGTGGAGGAGATCAAACCTCTTCATAAACCCTTTATCAGTTGGGGTGCACCAGGTCTGAGTCCAGAGTCCTGGGAGTTGTCCCCAGATGTCCCCAGGTAGTTTTTGCCAACAGCTCCAGGAAGGACCATGCTCCCCCACCTGCAATGTAGAGTATATTTTTCTCATCTTGTCCCATCCTAACTGACCCAGGGGCCACCATTCTTCTTCCATGTCACATGACAGAGAGGGTTTACAATTTGACTGTAATCTGGAATATACATCCTCTGAAAAACTACAGTGCCTAAGAAAGCCTGTGTTTCCTTCTTGCTGGTTTGAGGCTGTGCCTCCCAATCAGCCTGACCGGGACCCCGGCTAGGAGGCACAACAGCCAGCTGGGGACACTCCTCAGTGCCCTGGGGTGCTGAGGTGGGGCTATGGGCAGTATCCTGAGCACTGGAAGGCTGTCTCAGGAGAAAGCAAAGGCTGGGAGAGACTCTGCATGGTGGGATCAGTGCAGGTCTTTATTGGTGTCTCTGGAGAGCCCCTAGGCCCAGGGGGTACACACTGTGCAGAGGCAGTGACTTGGAGCCCACAGCCCCTTTTACAGGTAAGGGGGGAACCACTCATCAGCCAGTGGAGGAAGGCTGGGGAGGAAAAGGGGTACGTAACAGACAATGAGGATAACCACTCATAGCCTTCTAGAAGAAGGNCATGATTCTGTGATTCTGTGGAGGAGATCAAACCTCTTCATAAACCCTTTATCAGTTGGGGTGCACCAGGTCTGAGTCCAGAGTCCTGGGAGTTGTCCCCAGATGTCCCCAGGTAGTTTTTGCCAACAGCTCCAGGAAGGACCATGCTCCCCCACCTGCAATGTAGAGTATATTTTTCTCATCTTGTCCCATCCTAACTGACCCAGGGGCCACCATTCTTCTTCCATGTCACATGACAGAGAGGGTTTACAATTTGACTGTAATCTGGAATATACATCCTCTGAAAAACTACAGTGCCTAAGAAAGCCTGTGTTTCCTTCTTGCTGGTTTGAGGCTGTGCCTCCCAATCAGCCTGACCGGGACCCCGGCTAGGAGGCACAACAGCCAGCTGGGGACACTCCTCAGTGCCCTGGGGTGCTGAGGTGGGGCTATGGGCAGTATCCCGAGCACTGGAAGGCTGTGTCAGGAGAAAGCAAAGGCTGGGAGAGACTCTGCATGGTGGGATCAGTGCAGGTCTTTATTGGTGTCTCTGGAGAGCCCCTAGGCCCAGGGGGTACACACTGTGCAGAGGCAGTGACTTGGAGCCCACAGCCCCTTTTACAGGTAAGGGGGGAACCACTCATCAGCCAGTGGAGGAAGGCTGGGGAGGAAAAGGGGTACGTAACAGACAATGAGGATAACCACTCATAGCCTTCTAGAAGAAGAGAAGAGTATACCAAGTGATGGACAAGGAATCAGGGAGGGGGTATGAGGATTGACATATAAAGGGGATGGTATAAACTCTTAACGATTATATCATAGAAAGGAGAAAACCTTAACAAGCCAGAACAAACTAAAACAAACCACAACACTGGTTGGTGGGGGCTTAGCTGCTATTTTGTTGACCATACCCACTGGAATCTGACAGTGTGCGGTTTGCCATTTTTTCCTGAAAACTGAATTNCATTCTGCACTGGACTCACACACTGCCCATATAGGGCTGTTAAAGGCTGAGTGAGGCTTGCTGACCACTCCTTGGGTCTCCAGGTCACAAATCATCTCAGGGGTGGGGACCACAGAGTCCCGGCTGGTGCAGCTTTGCCGACAGTGCAGGGATGTGGTAGCGATCAGTACCTGGTGTTCTTTGACCCTCAGCAGCCCCACAGCAGAAGGGTCCTCTGAGAGACCAAGCAAGGTATTCAGCTGTCTAATTTCCTCTGTCTCCACAGTAGTCATCCCAATAGGCAAGAAATTCAGCATCAGAGCAGGCAGTCACTGGGACCTCACCCAACTGGAATCTGAAATCTATTCACATATCTCACAGCTCACCCAGAGACAGAATTCAGGTGATTATCTCTGGCCCTGTCTCTTCCTTTTGTTCTGAGGGTCTTACTTTCTCTTCATCCCTCACTAAGCAAAAGGATTTGCTCTTGGATTTCTTCTGTGTAGGTGTGACCACTAGTGGCATGGGTTGTTTCTATGGTTCAGCTACTGTTTGAGTGGCCACAGTGCCTGTTTCCTCTCCTACCACTGAGAATTCTATCTTACAGTGAGCAGTATCCAATAAGTAGTAGCTGTGGCCCAAAACACTGCAATAAGTTGCTCCTGTCTGGAGTCGCCACAGCATTATCAATGAAAATATTCCATTACTTTAGAAGGGTCCCGTAGTTACCCAGGAATGAAATTCCAAACCACTAGAGCACAAAATTTTCCCCAAACCTGGCCCGTTTTCTCCCACATTCTATGCCACTCATGACTATCCACCCTCAGGGCATATCTGTGAATGACCTTCCTAGGAACATTTTTTATCACTCTGAACATGGTGTGAAATCATGCTGAGGAGACCACGCAGACCTAGCAACAAGAACATACTTTCCTTAATATCTGAAGGGAATTCAAAATTCTCAAAAGTTGTTGTAAGAGGTCTGAAGGAGGAAAAGGGGCTGAAAGGCTGGGGAAAATTATCAAGATTGGACACAATTATTAATGAATTTCCGCTGAGTTGCACCCAAGTCTGGGGCAGCAGAGCAACACGGAATACTCATCCCAAACTGCAAATAAATGCAAATCCGACATACCATACCATCATTACCCTTGATGTTATCACATCATAAGCTAATACTACACGGTATAGCAACAAAGCAATTTTGCACAAAGAAAATGTGAAAAGGAGCACTGTAATGAGCACGTATGGGAGTGTGTACTGGGTTATGTTCCACACCCACAAGAACAGAGAAGCAACATTGTGACCAATGGCTCCGCACCTAATAGAACAAATCCTTAGATCAAAATTGTTTCCAGCCTGCTGTGGGCAGATTTGTTGTTACCTTAAATCTTTGTGAGCCACGCTGAGCACCATTTAAGGCTGTCCTGTTTTATGGATGGTATTCTCAAATTTGTTACTACCACTAAAAGGAAAACCGTGAGTACTCCCCTCCTGGCCTTTAGGGAGGCAGAAAACAGGCAGAGGTTACTGGCTGAAATAAGAACAATTTGCTGCAACCAGCAATGAGATGAGGAAGTGAACCATAACAACAAAAATAGTGATAATAAAACTGCTCATAGAGAGAGTGATTTACAAGCAAAATGCTCACTAAAGCCCAGGACAATGAAAAAAACTGTGGACAGGCCTTCCAGCCACCATACCTTTTTCACTACCTCAAGCCATGTCACCTTCTCCCAGGAAGTGAGAATCCTGCACTTCAGCCCCCAGCAGTGATGTAAAGAGGCAGAATAATAACCCAGATGTGCCCACATGGCTCCAGTCTTCATCCCCTTGGGCTACAGCCCAAAACCAGGGCTCTGGTGTACCTACTACTGCCTTGGGCTGCATCCCTGTGGCAGGGCAGGGGTGATCCTTTAGAGCTCCTCAGCCCCTGCTCTGTCAAACCAGAGCACTGAGGTTCACTGGGATGAACTAGGGCAGTTTCCCATCTAGGTTTTCATTCCAAAGAGAGCCAGTGAGCACTGTGTGGTGTCAATGCACTCAGATCCCAAGCTGATGCAGAGTTAGGAGGCAAACGGGAGGTGTGCTCTGGGCAAGGTTTACCCTACTCACTGTGGGTGACCTACTCTGCACCATATACAGTCACTCGGTGTTATAAGTTCCTGAAACAATTTTTGCACAGTAAAACAAAAAGACTCTCCTTCCTCTCCCCTTCAGTAGAAGAAACACTATATTAAGCAAGAGCCAAATCCTCACTCACAGTACAGAGGACTGTTTAAAGTTCAGCAGACAAGTTTTACTCATTCGAGAAGCAATTGGGAATACACATAGAAGTGAAAAATAACAGCAGGTCTACTTTTTCTGCCCGTAACTCTCTACACTGAAACATTTTTGATTCACATGTGCATTGCTTGTAAGTAATTTGACAGTTGTTTGGTAACTGACTTTGCATTGAGAGTGAAGCATCCACTGGCATAGCATTAAGATTATGTTGTAAGACCTCTGGAGAAAGGACCACCTTATTAAAGAATGTTTATACTATGACCTGGACAAGGGGAAGACAAATCGTCTTTGAATTCCCAGATGCCATCAAAATATATCTGTAAGTGTGTATATATTACACATGTATCATTTATACACTATACAAGGACTGAAAAACTAAGTAGAAGCCGGATTCCTTGCCTCAGTTTACATAGGGTAGGATTTTTGAAGTATGCTGGGTCTCTTTCCGACATTTTATTCGAAAGGAATTATTTATTGGAAGATGGATATATGAGAGCAAGTTTTCTGGAAGAAGAGAGCTGGTTTTGAATGGCATTGCTTATCTGCCTGTAATTATTCCCTGGGCAACAGCAAAGTATCCAGATCTGCTGTAAGGCTTCCAGAAAGGCCTTTAGTCAAGAATTTGTGCATATTTATAAACTGGCCGCCATAAATTTCAGTTTAGGATGGAACAACTTTCTTTATAAGTCCTTCAGACAATGTCTGCGTGCATCTCTGATGCTAGCAGAACTCTGCAGATATGAGAGAAAGGAAGGCTGGTTCAGCACAGTCTCTTGGTGTTCTTTGCTGGCTGACTGAATTTCTTTGCACTCAGATTTTCGAGAATTAGATCTGTGGTCTGATCCTAAGGGACTACAGATTAATGGTGAAAGATCAATTTCCATGCAGTAAGGATCACAAAGTCTTTTATCTTGGAAGTGGTGATTTGAATGGTAAGACCTGAGGCATTAAAAAAGAAACACATAGGATAAAGAAAACAAAAAACACACATTAAAGTTTCTTTGACTACACAGGCTCCTAGGAACAAAAAATATTTTGTTTCTCTTCCTAATTGATACATTTGTGTATATATTGATGTATATGTGTATGTGCCTATTTACATGCATATACATGAAACATAAATGTATGTCTCTTTCAAATGTATACAGCAAAGCAAATGTACACAACAAACCTGTAAGTAAAGCAAGCCTCTTTTCTTTGGCTCAGGTTCCTACTCCTATAGCAGCTCAGTGTCTGAGTTATAGCCGAAGGATGCTGTGATAGCTGTCAGAATGACCAATGTTTAACAAAGACGATCTTCAACAGCCATTTCCCCCATACTAAATTGGAACACATTATGTCAGGGGCCACCCTGGTTTTATTGAGCTCAAAGCCACTACAGGGACTGAAAGTGACTCTGAAGCTGTGAGCATAAACCTTCTTTGTTGTGTATGTGTGTGTTAGCATGTCATCTTTTGGGATAATCATCCAAATGTGGTGCCTATGGAGATGTGGCTGATTCAATACTTGTGCTCCCGGGTGGTCAGCCAGTAATTTAAAGATTCACTGGCCTCATGAAGATAGCCACAAATGGAACAGCAACCATAATTACAAGAGGCTGTTCCACTAATCCATGGTTAACAAATGTTAGTTAAAAAATAAATAAGCCTTATGCAGGCATTTCCTGGAGGTGTTTGAGACTTGTGTTTTTGTTTCTTCCGGCTTCCCTATTCTTTAGAGGGGAGTACAGGAAAATAAAAGAGATTTTGTAATCTAATTTTGTTTCCATGGTCAGAAATCACACAACAGCTTTGAAGTTGAACTATCTTTGAAAAAGACCACCAAATATTTCTTGTTATTTATGTCTCTGAGAAACAGTGTAATTTTTTTCCATGTTAAATTTCTCTTAAATCTGTTCCTTGTTTTATCTTTTATCCTTTTTCTAATAGTTTATAGAAGAGAGCAGGAGGCTTTTAGAATTTAGCACCAAAAAAACGTCAGAAGGACCCATTGGTAAAAAATGCAAGTATTCTTATATTTTTCAGTATACTTATCACATTTATTTTTGCCACTTTTTCTGCAGAAAACCTTACTGGTTTAGTAGTTCCAAAATATAACAGTTCTTCAAGGTGGCAAACATTTTTTTAGGTGGCAAACTGCAGTCTGGCACTGGTGCAACTAAAGCAGGCCTGATTGCACAGCAATAAAGAAATATAGGAATTGCATTACTGCAACAGCAGACTAGTCACATACTTCTGCTGTAACCTACTTACTGGTAAAAATCTTTATATGGGTCCTAAATAGGAAGTGAAAAATTAGGAATTAATTGTCAGAAATTCAGAATTTATATATATTCCTTTTAATTTTACATTGTTTAAAATAATTTTGGATGGTCTGATTATCCACATAAATGTATAATCCTTTCTTAAATCCTGCTAAGCTCTTAGCCTCACACTCAGTTGGTATTCTGACATATCCCAGCATTCCTCCCACCTCCAAGGAACTATGCATTTGTGCAGGAGGGACAGAGAAGCAAAGATTCTTGCCCTTAAAAGCATCTGACAGCAAATACAGAGGTGTAAGTTACTGAATTAGTTAATTATGTAGGTCTTCTCTCTTAAAAATATTTTTAAATGTTGATATGAACTGTATGTGCTTAAGATGAGTCTAGTCAATATACTTTGTTTATTCTTGGCATAGAGAGACTTTCTTAATGGAAAATGACAGGAAAAGGTCTTATCTCACTAGATGACATGGTACATGTGGAAAATCTCGATAAAGTGCACCGCTACACCTCCAGCAAGTCTGAGAGGAAGTAAGGAAGTCTATCCTAAATAAAAATTAGTGTCACTGTTTTTATTTAACTGTAGTAATGCTGCTTAATTGTAATACCTGAGCAAGAAAGGCTGTCAACAACACTGAGCAAGAGATATTTGAGCCAAACACAGACAGAAAATAAAACAGTAGAGTGTTACATTGGAATGGAGGGAAAAATGTACTATTGCTTGTACAGTGGGGAAAGAGAAACAGGAAGGTTGTAAAGTGACACAAAATCAGTACCTCTACTGAACATGTACCATTTTCAAGAAGAACTGGGAGCATCTCCTTTGAGTGACTGGAGTTGAATAATGATTATGATTTTTTTTTTCTTAATTTTATGTGGTTGTTAACAGTATTCATTGTTATTCATCTTAGTTAAGGAATCCATCTCCTTTCTATCAAATCACTTGAAGTGCTGGAATAAACAGATCATATTTTCGCTTGGTTTGATCTGGGAACCACGTGGATTTATTGTGTGTTTGCATGCTTTATTTGGATGGTAGATGTGATATATTTCTCTGGACATTATTGTTTGCTCTGTGACAATCACCTTTAGGTTGTGCTATACCCTCCAAGTTCTTCTCGAATCAAATGCAGAGGTATTTGAGAGCTTAGCTGTATGCTGTGAATTTCTGAGACATTTGGTTAATTTCTGGAATTAAACACTGGTCTGTGAATTTTGTTTGTTCCTTTTACCTTACTTTCTGTTTTTCTTGAGTTTTATAGGAAAGATCACCTTTACCGCATTGCTAAAAGGACTCTTTGAGAATATGTAAAAAACTCTTGAAAACAAAAGGATGGTGGCAAGCCACTCCCTCTTCTGTACACCTCTGAGACAAAAAAGATGGGATCTAATATTTATGAAGTGTTTGTTCTCTGGACTGATCAGAATAGATACTGCAATTCGAATATAAAATAGCATAAGTTCTGTGTGATCAGTAACAGAGCAAAAGGATTTCCATCCATTTCCATCTTATGTCCATGTTAAAAGGGGAAACTACACTTGGAAAGGCTTAAAAGAATTTAAAAAGTACTTGGAAGATACCAGGGGGAAACTTTCTAGAGGTAAGCTTGATGTCATACAGCAACAAATTAAAATAAGCAGTCTATTCTATAGCATTGGAGAGGCACGATTAATCCTAAAGAGATAGTCTAAACAATATTTTGTGATGCCCTACAGATATACAGTCTCAATACTGAATTACAAATTGAGAGTTTTTCAAACTCTGTGAAGACAGCGTGTAAATTTAACAGTTATTAATATGTATTTCTGCTACCGACCATAGTTACATCACCAGGCAGAAGCTCCACAGCTGCAGCAAAGCTGATTTAACCATGAGAGCAAGAATACAGTTCAACTCCTTGAAATCCAGGAAGTCATATGATCACCTACAGGTGTCAATCAACATAATTGAGCTTACAGAGGCCTATTGTTATAATTTAAATATAATTTAAATCTGTCTATAAACAATGCTTATAAAATTTATTTATGATATGGTTGAATTGATAAAAAAGGACAGAAATAATATCTGCTTTTAAAATCACTTTGACAACATTTTTAAACACAAAATTTGAGTAAGTAAAATAACAAGTCAATTAATTTAGTGGGTTATCTTTATTACAGATAATTTTTTAATAATCTTTATTACAAATCTTTTTTGCTCATTTGCTCTCTATTTGGTCATGTGGGATTTTCTGATGAGCTGGGTTGTTGCAAGGAAATACTTGGACATGCTCGGTGTTTTCAGGAATGAACCTGGGACTTCCCTGGAAGACAAGTTACTTTTTTAGGGTTTTCATAAACTCTTGCAGTAGTACAGCCATGTTTGAGGTGTAGATGTCAAATTGTATAATCCTCTGAATCTTCAACACACACACACACACACACACCTGCCTGTGAAGTCTGCACTTGAGCACACAGGAGTCATAAAAGGCTTGAGCCATTCACCTCTACAGAAAGACAGCCTAACATGCCCTTCTCAGCCTTTTGCAGTGGGGCTGTGAGGCTGAAATGCTTCCTGTTTTAGTTTGGGTTTTGGAAAGCTATACCTGCCAAAAGAGCTAGCCACATGCCAAATTCAGGGAATGTCCCCAGCAAGCAGGGTGTTTCTTTGTTATGTTGCAGTTTGGGTGCTGTTTTACCAAGGGGAAAAGAAGAGGTCTTTGGGGAACGGTTAGTAGGGCATGGTTTGGCCGTACAGCAAGGCAAGAGGATCTGCTGCTATATAACTTTCTCACCTGTTCATTGGATCCAGTGATCTCTCTTGGAGGAGGGCATAATAGCAGCAAGAAGTGTGATAACTTCTTTCAAGCATCCTTCATATGAAGTCAGTATTTTTACCAGTTACATGAGCAGGAATATGCAATGAAGTCATGAATATGAAGAAATCAAGACATTCCTAACTGCAGTCTGAATCAACCAAAATAACAAACATCTCCTTTTCATGAAGAATAGTAATTTATAACTTTGAAAACTGTAAGGCCATCTGATTTTTTGATGCTGAGACTCTCCACTTAATGCATGTGTTTCTGAATGTCTCGCCATTGTTCAGATTATATCTTCCAGGTTCTGTTCTACTCTTCTGTTAATTCATGTGCATCAGTATAGGTGAGATGTGCAGAGGTACTGATGCAGGTATTTCATTCCTAGATATTCAAGTTAAACTAGAAGCTGGTGTAGAGTAACCTGAATTTAGCACTGAAACCCCTGACTACTGTTGCCTTTGAATACACTGGGAGAGTGCCACAATTACTTGGTGTAATCCTTTTGTTCTGTCTGCAAAAGGATAGCCATTTGTTGCACCCAATCTGCTAATACATATGTGGTCTACAACATCAATGTATTTCCAGCCCTGGCTCACACAGAAACTGTTGAATTTTGCCAAGTTCTGTGGTGGTTTTGTAATGTAGGGAACTGACAATTGGTGCTATGTGCCTTTATTATTATTCTCATCCAAACAATATGAAGACAAGCAGAAATGTAAGTATTTGACTACTTCATCTACAGAACCCAACACCATTTATTATAATTTCTTAGTGATTCATGAAGGTGAAAGGTTACGTGATGCCAGAAAAATCTTCATCCATCACAGCTGTGGTTAGAAAGCCAGGTGGAGTGAATAGATGCTATCTAGAGTGCATGGAACACCATCTGAAATGCATGGACCTCCAGCTGGAGAAGGATGACAAGCTGACTGAGAGTTTATGGCTCAGGAGTGAAGGGAGGGCAGGGACAGATGCTTTTATTGTGAGGGTCTGTTACAGGCTGTCTGACCAGGGAGACAGAGGTGTTGGGGCTCTCCACGGATGGACATTCACAAGCCCTGGTTCTCATGAGGGACTTCAACCACCTCAGCACCTGTTGGAGGGAGAGCACAGCAGAGCACAGGCAGTCCAGGAGGTTCCTGATCACAGTTTCCTTCTCCAAGTGATAAAGGAACCAAGGAGGAGAGGCACTAAGCTGGACCTTATTCACACCAACAAAGAGGCCCTGGTGGGGAGTGTGAAGCACAAGAGCAGGCTGGGCTGTAGTGACAAGCCCAAGAGCAGGCTGGGCTGCAGTGACCATGAAACAGTGGAGTTTGAGATTCCTGGGGCAATGAGGAGGGAAAGAAGCAAGAGGAATATGTCGGATTTCAGGAGAGCTGACTCTGGCCTCTTGGAGGATCTCCTTGGCAGAATACCATGGAACAGAACCTGAAAGGGAAGAGGGGCCCAAGAGAGCTGGATGACATTGGAGGATTGTCTCTTCCAAGTTCAAGAGCAAGGCATCCCCAGAAAGAGAGAATGAGGCAGAAGACCTGGAGGTATTCATGGATGAACAAGGATGAACAAGGAAAAATTTAAACTCAGCAGGTAGATTACTGAGGATGAAAGCAAGGCAAGGTAGCATGGGAGTAATACAAAGCAATTGTCTGAACAGCCAGGGAGATGGTTAGGAAAGCCAAAAGACTGGCAGATTTAAATCTGGTCAAGGAAATCAAGGGTAACCAAAAAATTTTCTTTAGCTTTATGAGCAATGAAAGGCTGGGGAAATGTGGGTCTTCTCAGGAAGGATATGGGAAAGCTGGTTACGCAGGATAGGGAGAAGGCTGAGGCACTCAGTGACTCTTTAGTCTCAGTCTTCAGCAGCAAGGGCTCCAGCCAAAGTGCTCCAGCCAAAGTGCTCCAGCTCTGAGATGCAGAAGGGGAGAGCAGGGACTGGGAAGATGAAGAACTGGCCTATGAAGGAGAAGATCAGGCTCAAGAACATCAGGAGAGACATGGAACAGTGCCAGCCTCAGTACTGACCCCTGAGGACACCACTTGTCACTGCCCTCCACTTGGACAATGAAGACAGATTGAGACAATCTGGAGAGGAGAGGGCTCCAGGAAGAACTTATGGTGTCCTTCCAAAGCTTAAAAGGGTCCTAGAAGGGGGTGCAATAAGAAGGCAAAGGGGAATGGCCTAAGGCTGAAAGAGGACAGTTTTAGATTTATATTAGGAAGAAATTTCTTACTGTGAGGGTAGTGAGGCACTGCAACAGGTTTTCCAGGGAGGTTGTAGACTTCCCACCATTGGAGATGCTCAAGGCCAGGCTGGACAGGACTCAGAGCGACCTGGTCTAGTGGGAGGTGTCTCTGCCCATGGTAGGAGGGTTGGAACTACATGATCTTTAAGGTCACCTTCAACACAAACCATTTTCTGACTCTATAATTGTGTGAGACTATTTTTCTATGATTCTAAGGATTTGCTGTTCTGATCCGTTTCTAACTCAAAGTGTATTTGTAAAGCAATCAGGGAGTAATTTAACTGAGAAAGGGAAACCACACAAACCCCACAACATTCTTACAAAAAGATCCAGATTCTTCATACAGGGAGATCTAGAGAGGTGCTTCTGGGAATTTCTGGTATGTCTGTCTTACTATCAAAACAAGTTTTTAGAGGCTAGAGAGTTGCTAAAGGACTTAATTATCATTGACAAGGACTATTGTGAATTTCACCTAACATTTCTTAAAGGGCTTTTCTCTCTAAAAGAAATATTAAATGACAGGTACATAACATTTTTTTTTTCTAAAGGAAATGCACTGGTTAGTCCAATTTGAATTACGGAATGCCATAACACAGTAACATATATCTGAAAAGTATATTGTTTGGCCTAGAATGTACATACCTAAGGTTAAATGTATGTTCTTCCGTCCTTTCTTCACCCTGAAGTAATCCATTTTAAGATACTGCTTTGAGCTGATAAGGGACAGAAGAAATCCACAAACTCTTCCAGTGAAGGCAATAATGAGTGACAATTTTCCCTTTTTTTTTTTTTCTTGTTCCACACAAAATCATTTAATGTATATAGTTTTTAAAGGATTACAGACATACATGAGGAATAGCCAGTATTTTAGAATAATTTGTATATACTTAGAATTGTAACACCCTTGTAACTATTATTAGTTCACAGTTGTGAGTTTTAACTTTTGCATACTTGAAAAATTGTTAAATATGTAACACAAATCATACACTTGTTTCTAATATTGATCAGTTCATCTGCGTTATAAATTCAGATAAGAAAAGCATGATGTACATTTCGGGTACAAAAAATTCCTTCTTGTAAGCATAACTTGACCACACACAGCTCAAGAAAGAAATGTTATGGTCAGATTTAAAAGAGAATACACAGATCTCTGTGCATGTTGATTCCTTTGTATTTGGAAGTATTGCAAGCTGATTGTATTTAAAAGTAGAATCAATCACAAGAGTGCCAGCTATGGATCACTTTTTAAAGGCATGACTCGTAACAAAAAGCATTGTGATCTAACTAGATGCCATCTTAGGGAAGATTGTGAGTGCACATGCCCAACTGACATTTAAAAGACAGAGTCTATCCAGAAGGAGGTATTTAAGAAGAGAAAAGCCCCAGACTTTTGCTGCCTGTCACATACAGGGAAATATATAAATGGAGATAAGTAGAACAAACAAATGCAAATGAAGCTTATTTCCACTCAAAGATGCAAAATTTCATTGTTCCTATCTTTAAAGGACTCTGCTAAAATGACTTGTTTATGAGGGTGTCCAAGTGGGTGTTAGACCTACAACCACTGAGTTAAAGAAAATGCTGCATGCACAGTTCAGGTCTCTGCCATACCTGCAAGACCCTTCTTTGATAAGAAGCAAGTTTTTCCCCCTTAATAGTCTTATTCTTTCAAAATGTAGCAAAGAATTGTAATTGTAGGAGAATCTGCAAGAGTCCATGTGCTTGTGTTCCATTCTGACCCGGTTTTGACCACTGGGAATTTCTCACTGGGAGCAAAGATGAACTTTGTGTTGTAACTTCTATTTTGACTTTCTCATAGGCAAGAATGATGGAACCTGCTTATCCACACTAGTTTACCAGTCAGCTTCAGCTTTATCTACCTGAGGGCTCTTCAATTCACGTTAGCACAATTCTTCCATGCACAGGCTGGTCTTAATGGTGAGTGCAGGTTTGCTTGTCAAGTGTGGTGGTTTCCTCATGCAGCATAATTATGCTGAAAGTGCACTTACTAAGTTAGGGGAAAATTCATTCAGAATGGCTTTCAGAAAAATGCAAAGTGAGAAAGTTTGGTAAGAAGAACCATGATTTCAGCAACAGCTATTTCTTTTATCTCATTGTCACTCTTATATATTATGTCTTTAAACTTCGGCATGATTATTTCTCCTTTTATAGCACAGCCTTAGCATTAGTTAGGTAATGGGATTTATGAATTTGTTTACATCAGTTGCCATGGAGATCCACCATAAAAGATCAGTTGCTTGGCAACTGGGTATTGTCGAGCTGCAATGGAGGGAGGAATTTTTTGTCTCTCTGAAGGGAGGGCTTAAGGAATAATGAAAACTTCTGCTCATACTTCTCATGAATGCTTTATTTTCAAGGTCAACCAAATGTTTTTTCAGTAAAGACTAATGCACTTTTCTTCAAAAGATGCACCGTAAAATGTTTCTCAAAGATTATCCTGTCTCAGAGTAAAGGACAACCAGCTTAAGAAGTTTTTATTCTCTTCATGCTCTTGCAATATAGGGGTTAGAGTAACTGTGGGGCAGCCATAATGAAACAGGTCTCTTATTTCCTGGCTATTCTGCATTCATTAACAAATGAACTACTGTACATTCAAAGCCATCTCTGATCCCAGAAAATGCAATTTTTCTTCACTGAATTAATGTTTGGATTTTTGTAACTGTAGATTTATATCTCATTTCATTATCTCATCTTTTTAACCAACGTTTAACCTGCAGTATAATTTAAAAATGAGACTCTGGGATCTTATTTTTCTAACATACAGGCAAACTTAAAGAAAAGTATGATAGAATAGAGTTTTGCTATATTGGTTTGTGGTTAAAAATTCTTCATATATGCTTGAATATATGTGGTATCACTATATATGAGATGTGGTATCACTTTGTATGAGATGTGCAGTCTATATATTTTAAATTATTAAACCAGCTTTGGGTGAAGTAATTTTTAGATAGCAAATTAAGCTTGTGCTCAATCTGAAACTCAGACTTTGGGGTCCTTCAAAATAATTATCATATATTATGATATATCTACTTTTAAACAAACTTTTTTCTTGGAAGCACCTTCAGCTTATTGTGAGATTGTAATATTTTCTCTTTAATATTACTCTTTCAGAACTGAATTAGTACTTTGATTGTAGACAACCTTAGTGTTTCTGAGGTTTGAATTCCACTGAATTACTATGAATAAATCTACACTACCTTTGTTTCACTATTGTAATAGAGATTAATCTAACTGCTTAGTAAATGGTTGAGGTCTGACTCCTCTTCATATTGTAAATATCTGAATCTTTTGGGTTGGGCAGGCTTGGTCCAAACACTTCCTTGTGAGAGCAATGTCAGCAGAGAGATGTGGAAATGATGTATGACAGTAACATCATCTTGGCATCGATTTTAACCTTTAGGTAAATAATTACAATATGCCTCATGTAAAATTATGGAAGAGAGCTGCTGCTATAGACAATCATTCAGAAGAGAGGAAATTACATATATGGTTGTGCATTTTAAGTGATTTGACAATACTTTGAACTTTTCATTCATGGAAGTCTGTGTGAAGAGGATCTGAAGAGGAGAGGAAAGAAAATATGCACCCTGATATACGTAGTGTTGTTTTTAATCAATACAGAATCATGCATATTTGTTAATATCAAGGACATTAGAAAAATGTGGAGCTTACAACAATTACCAAAATGCTGCTAATACTCTAGTTTTATGTAAACCTTATATTCAATACCTCAATATCTTTTACCCAGCATGGAAGTATTAAGCAATTAAAAATCTACATTGTCCTGGACATAATTGTTGAAAATAAGCAAAACCCTGGCACCAAGACAGGAGTGTCAAACACCATGCAAACACCATGTACGTTTATCAGATCCAATAGAAGCAGATGCAGGTAGACAGCAATTCTATTGAGGGCTGGAAGCCCCTGGGTCTCCATGAGAAGACTTTAGAAGACAGACTATGTTTTTAAAAAAACTTTTGTTTAAAAATAAAGGAGCAGATGGACATCATTCTGCAGTGTCATCTTCTAATGAATCAGGAATTTAAGGGTAAGAAAGCCAGGCAACATCCTCCATAGCAGAATGCAGAGAACGGTGAAAGAGCAATTTAGATTAATTCTGAGTCTTTAACACTTAATTAAGT
The DNA here is from genome assembly GCA_013400215.1 of Cisticola juncidis. Lineage (NCBI taxonomy): Eukaryota > Metazoa > Chordata > Aves > Passeriformes > Cisticolidae > Cisticola > Cisticola juncidis. The sequence continues at coordinate 1,923 of VXBR01011553.1, read as the reverse complement.
GCTTCTGCTGCAAGAGACAAGTCTGAGTCGAGGGATAACTCTCCACAGGAGAGGGGTAGCTCCATCTTAAAGACCACTCAATGAACTTCAGCCTTCCCACCTTTCTTATCCTAACAGCCAACACTTAGCTCTCCGTGGTCTTCCCTCAGCTCAGCTTATCCCCTTGTCAGCCTCTGGCATAAAGACATTCATCTAATGTTTCACTCTTGGTTTCAACAGCACATTTTGCCTGATCTGCATCTCTAGCCAAGATGGACTGGCGGTGTCTTTGATTAGATGCATGGTTACTGGCTGTGGAATGATTTCAGATTCCAGAGAATGAATTATTCTTATGGTGTAAGAGACTATGAGGGGGCTTGCTATTTGCCACTAATTAGAGGATTCTTTTTGGGGATTTGTGATGAAACAAGGGCCAGACTTTCACTGGAGGCTTGTGACATTTTTTCAGAATTCAATGTTCCTTGAAGATTTTAGGAAGATGGTTTCTATGTGTTAGGATTTGGGCTAGTCTTCCTACCTGGTGTTCATAAACTCAGTATTTCTTTTTAAGATTCAAGAAAAGGAATAATTGAGAGATTTTTTTTCCTTGTTGCCTGTTATTTTTATCAGGATCATGGCAGATTCTCCCACAATTAATTTTTTTGCTATATTTTTAAAGAATAAGAATATTAAGAGGGGAAAACTTGCTTCTTATCAAAGAATGTCTTGCTTCCAGAATTATGGAAGCTTAAAGTCTGCCACTTGTTAAAGCCTTTTTCAACAAAAGAAAATAAAAATAAATGTTGAAATTACTCTACACTTTTGAAAGGCAAACCCAAAATATATAGGCTTTGTCAAACCTCTCTTTTGTTGTTGTTTACAAAAGTTGAAGTAATAAATATATATGTACTTCGATTCATCCTCTTACCTCTTATCTCTATAAATTAAATATAATTTCTATTTCCGTTAAGTTTTTATCAAAAACCTTTTTATTTTCCTCTCCACTTGGTGGCCTCCATCAGATTTTCACTGAGAGTGCAGCTGCTATTACAATAGGTGATTAACACCCTGCTATGGTCATCTTCACAACATCTTTACTTCATCATTTTTTTGCACCACACAAAATCCTAGTATGCCCCATAACTTTAAAATAATTTTTTATTGCAAAGCAGCTCATTTGTCTAAGATGACTAACCAAAGCACTTATAAATCAGGTCTATTTTGAGAAAGTAGTTCTCTGAAAAGTAGCCATTGACACATATTTTGGTGATACAGGATGATTCTACTCTTGCCTGGATGTAGAAATCCACATCAACCTTTTTGTGTTTAGAATTGCGGAGTCCTGTTTCCCTATAAATTCTTAAATGTCATTTGGCTTTTGTGATTACAAAGTTTCTTTAAAATGAGCAAAATGTAGCTGTGGAACTGTGGAAATTAGGGAGCTTTCTGAAATTAAGAAAGCAAAAATTTTCTTAATTTAACAGATCTGCTTATCTAGTAAGTGTCTCAGGAAATACCTATTTGCATTTTTAAGGAAACCTTTACCTGTCTCATTTTACTGCAGTAACCACTGCAGCATCAACATGGCTAAATAATCTGTTTTGATTGTGCATATGCCAAGCCAGCTGTCTTGCACTGAATTTCAGTCAGCACAGGAAACCAGGTTCTGCAAGTAGAACTTTGTTACCAATGATTACTTGTAAAGGCAAAGAAAGAGGAGCTGAGGAATAGTTTCAGGCTAGTCTGAAGACAGAATCCACTAGTATGATCCTAGCTTATATGTATATTGATATAGATCCAATATAAACATTACTCAGTAATCACCTAAGAAAAAAGATACCCTCTTTGAGAATTAAATGCTGTTTGACCTTTTTCATCATTACTTAAAAAAAAAATTTTCTGCTTCCCTGTAACATATTCCTTTATATATATATGTATACATAT
>VXBR01011550.1:0-20888 GCA_013400215.1 Cisticola juncidis | reverse complement strand
AAAAACAAAAAAAAACCCAAAAAAAACCCAAAACAAAACAAACCAAACCAAAACAAACAAAAAAACCCCACAGATTTTCTTCTCTTTGTATTTTGTAAGCATTTTATCTTTCTTCCTTACTGCTAAGTGCTTTTTGTGATCCAATGCCATCTTTCTTCCTGAAACACCTTTCCCCTCTCTTATTTCTTCAGGGTTTTATTCCAATCTTTATAAAATTAGGGTTATTTTACCCTCATTTCATCTCACAATTCCTAACATGATGAAAAGAAAAGGTCTGTATATTGCTTCATATGCGTTTTTTTCCTTTTGAATTGCAAATATAATTTCCCAGCCTCCCACAATATGTTGCTGCTACCATCATGGGTTTCATGGTAACATTTCATGGAATTCTTATTTGCTGTTTCCTTCTGCTTGTTTCCTTTTTTTTCCTGTCTGTTCATCTCTCAGAGGAACAGGAATCATCTTGAAAATGTTGTGGTTTTTTTTTCTTGTGTACTATGTGCCTTCTCCCCTCTTTTCTATTCAATTATTTCTATTTTTACAGTGTACCATGTTTATTAGTTTATTTAAAGATTTTGTCTGCTTGCCAGCCAATGAATTGTAGAAGTGGCATAGAAATGCTAAAGGGTTTCTGTTTGCTTTGTCACTGCACTCATACAGAGTAGATCAAAGTCTTGAATTTACGTTCTTGCAGCAAAATTAATTCTCTGTCCTCAATATTAAGAGTCCTAGTTTCTTCCTCTACACATTTCCTCAGTTATTTTCATCTTCTGATAATCTACTACATCCCTAATTGCCCAACTAAAGGGTGAAAATCCCTGTATCCTCAGTTATATAAAACTCACAGGTCAAAAAGGCAAGGTGGCAAAAATAAATTGGAAAAAAGAAAGGATTTGTTGCTTAGTAGCACTCAATCCACACAAGTATTATTTTCCTCTGCTCTTTCTTTTGGTTATCTCTGATTTTATCTGTTAAGCTCTTTTTTCTTCCCCCAGATTTTTAGTTTGTGGTGTTTATTTATTAACAGCCCATAAAATTATGCAGATTATATTCTGCCAATGCTTTTCAAAAGAGACATAAAGTAGAGGCACCCAGGGTCTATAATGATAAAGTCAATAGAAGCAGCTGGGTAGGAAATAAGGTTTAAATGACTGATTTAGTTGGTAAGAAAATCTTGGAGGATAAAGCCCTTCTATTAATAAAACCAGGTAATTGTGAGCAAATAATGTATTAGTGGAATCTGTATCAGCTCACAGATTTCAGTCTATAAATGGAAATAAATCAGGGATATTGTTGGGAATAATGAGAATACTTCCAATGGAATATAAATATATATATATATATGCAGGTATATATGTATGTATGTCGGGGATTTTTGTGATTTTTGCTTAGTTTTGAGGGGGTTTTTTTATTATTTTTTGATTTGTTGGTGGGTTTTTGTTTGTTTTTGGTGGGTTTTTTTTGCTAATTCATTCTCCAGACAATTTCTGAAAACCTGTAGGAGAGATTTTCTCCCTCTGCTAATTCATCAGGACACGCTATGGGAACCCTCACTTTCATGTACGTGTGAAAAGATTGTTTACAGAGTTGTCACAGTACTACAAGTAGTTAAAAGAACTTTGGCCTTTCATATAAATGGGAAAATTAATTTTTCAGAGCTTTGAAGACAGTTCACAGCATTTCCAGTGCACAGATGAGACTTGATCTGCTTATGCTTCACCAGTAGAAAATAATTAGATATCAGCAGAAAAGCACTGAGCTATGGCTGTATTTTTCAAGCAGGAGTGTCATTCATTCCCTTCCCCTCTTCTTCTTCATGTTGTATTTAAGTAGCTCTCCTTGGATACGGTTCATTGTGTGAAAGTGAAGTTTTTTATAGGAAACTTGAGCTCTCACACACTTTACAGCAATACAGATAACAAATCATCACCCCATCTGGCTGATTTTTTTATAACCTCAGTCACCCATGTTAATTAAATTGTCTGTATAATATTTGTGAAGTGTTTATGAGAAAAGAACCCCCTGACAGAACAGACTTTCAAGAAAGTTTTCAGTTGTTGCTTTGTGCTGTTATGGCTGTTGCAGGATTTTAAAATACATTGCCAATTGGAGTGTGAAATGTGCAGTTTTATTCTCTTTCACAGCAGTTAAGAGGTAAAAAGAGAGATAATGTTTAGGTGGGAAGAGTCAACTTTTACATTCTGTAGAGATTTAGCCTAATCTTAAATAATAATTTTTTTAAAAAAATTGAAATAGAAAGTTTACATATTTAGTAATGAATTAAAAAATGCTCCTTATTCATACACTGTGTTAGCAAGATTATGGTAAAAAGAAAGTGTGGGTTGATTTGAAAGCATCTGACAGCAGTAAAAAATACTAAAAATATGTTTTTCCAATTTGTAAATCCTACCTACTCAATAAGAGAAGACTTTTTCTTTCTTTCTTTCTTTCTTTCTTTCTTTCTTTCTTTCTTTCTTTTCTTTCTTTCTTCCTTTCTTTCTTTCTTTCTTTCTTTTTCTTTCTTTCTTTCTTTCTTTCTTTTTCTTTCTTTTCTTTCTTTCTTTCTTTCTTTCTTTCTTTCTTTCTTTTTTCTTTCTTTCTTTCTTTCTTTCTTTCTTTCTTTTTTCTTTCTTTCTTTCTTTCTTTCTTTCTTTCTTTCTTTCTTTCTTTTTTTTCTTTCTTTCTTTCTTTCTTTCTTTCTTCTTTCTTTCTTTCTTTCCTTTCTTTTCTTTCTCTCTCTCTCTTTCTCTTTCTCTCTTTTTTTCTCTTTCTCTTCTCTCTCTTTCTTTTTCTCTTTCTCTCTTCCTCTCTCTCTTTCTTTCTTTCTTAAACTAGGTCTTAAACCCAAATTGGCATTTACCTGTCCATGGAACATGTCCTTTTTTGCAAGTTTAATAATTCAGAAAGAGCAGGAGTGGTTCACATTCATGGAAAGGTCATATGAAAGCTTGGAATGTAAAAGTTAAAAGGCCCCTTCAAGATGAATGTAAAATGCTTTGGTGTCTTGCAAATGAATTGAACCTATTTGCTCTTCTAAACTGTAAAATTAAGGAAATTCATGTAGTATTTTCAGTAAAAAATGTTGGGAGGTGGCTACTGATGTTCCCCCAGTTGGGTAAAACAAAAATGATCCTGCAGTAAACTTTGCACATTGTCCAGGTAAGAAAATGAATCCTAAGTCCTGTCTTCAGTAACAATCTACAGAGAACCCTTCCCTCTCCTCTGTGTTCTGCAGATTTTACAGGGAAGCTGCATTTATAACACAGGAGTTTAGCCTTTGCAATGAGACTTTATGTGTGTGTTTAATAATCCTGTGGTTCTGTGATCGCTCAGAAGCCAAAACTGCAAGAACAAGTGGCATTTGCACATTTCACTGTGCACCATTTTAACAGTCTGAACCAGATGTCAAGTGAAATTTAAAACACCTTAATGAATGCTCTGGACTCAAGGCCCTCTGTACCTCAGTGTCCTCTATTGTCTTCATCAGCAATGAAATATTAATTTCTGGCTGGAGCTGCTGAAATCTCATCCTGCAAGATGTTCTCACTCTATATCAAACCTTGGAGCCAGCAAACACTTCCTGAATTTCAGGTTTCAGCCTTAAATTATGCTGCTCCTTACTGGGTTACTCCTCTTGAGAGTAACCCAGAAGATTTTGCTAAATCTATTCCTTATTTTCTTAGGTTTATTTTTGTTTTGTTTTTGTTTGTTTTAGGGATCTTTTTGTAGTAGGTACACCCAGACACTCAAGTAGGATTTCAGTTCTCCTGCATCCCACACTTTTATCAGGACACTGGGACTGCAGGAGAGGCTTTCAATTTGCTTTCCTTGGCTAGATAATGATTCACACTAACCAGTTTCCCACTTGATTTTCTGCCAGTTCTGGTGAAAATCATACAATAAATCAGTAGCTAGCAACAAATTATATTCATCACATAATTTGGGCAGCTTTGCTTACATTCTCTCTCCCAATCCATGTCCTGTGAAGCCACTCAGGCCACTTCAGACTTTCCAACAGCTTCAAACACACATGGCACTTTCAAAAATCTGCCAGATCAATAATTCATGGTTTCTCCTCTGAACCAGCCCATATGGGATGGTGGTCTGAGGAACAGGACAGAGAACATTCAGTTTTATCATTATAACAAGATTTACAAGTCTGTAAGACCATATGGAGCCTTGGACCTCCAGAATGGTGAGAGGGTTGGTTTATCAGTGATATATACAAAATTCCATCTTTTATCCTGGAAAACACTGAGCTCTTCAGCTGTAATTTTGCTTTTCAGACCTTCTCATCCCCAAACCATTGCCCCAGTAGTCATCCTGCAGCATATGCAGCATATGCAGAGAGCAGAATGTGTAGTTCTGGTTTATGAATTTCCTTGGCATGGCTAAAGATGAGCTCAAAATTTAATTATGTGTCTGTCCAAAAAAGATCTCATCAACTCTCCATGTGTTCTACCGTGACAAAAACCTTCACACTCTCAAAGTCATTGGGATTTATTAGATTGTCTTTGAACATCACCTCAGTTTTAGCAACAATGTTCCTTTTCATGGAGCAAGAGAAACAATATCTTAGCTCTGAAAAGGCTCAGCTATCACTGGATTCTCTTTATTTTTGCCTCACAATACTGCATCAAACAGAGAATCAGACCAAGGATATGGAAGACTGAACCTCTGCCTTGGACAATAACAAAGCTGCTGCCACAAAATACATGGATTTATCCAGAGTCCTTTTCCCTTCCAGAATCTTGATTTTTTCAGTGGTTACTGCAATTCCAATATGTTATAGATGTTGCTTTCCAAAACCATGTTAAAAAAGTTAACTCAAACAGTCTAGAAGTAACTGTACCTTTTTAATCTTTTATTATTGTTATTACTATTATTATTATTAATGGTGACACATTCTCTAGATTAAATTTTCCCTTTGGTTTAGTCATACCTCCTGATTCCCCTCAACAGCTTTGGGATGAATTGATAGCTGGTATGATAAAAAGTAAACTATCCAGACTGAGAGCACAAAACTTCTACATACCCTCATATTTCACTTCAAAGCAATTAAAGATAGATCAGAATGATTTATTCAGAATACCATAAATTTAATTGTAGTATAAATATACTCCCAAATTTGTCCTCTATTTGCACTGCTTATGCAGAACACATTCAATCTCCATTTTTTCCAACTGTAATTAAGGATGCTTTAAGATGAAAGAATATTGAGCCATCAATTTTAAGAGGACTACAGGCTTAAAACACAACAGAGTTTTAAAATCAGTAAAAATTCCCAGTCAGCCTTCAAGCTTTTATTTCTTATTTTCTTTGAGATATATCAGAAGGATTACTATCACATAAACTCACTTTTAGAAGGTTATATTATGGAATAAAAGAAATACAGGACATTTCCTCAATATAAATGCCTTGGGGTTGTATTTCAATCTGATTTAACCTTGTGTGGATACCACAGAAGTTTGAGTGAAATTATGAATTTATTATCAGTTATGTACTTCCTTGAAAATTGCTTAGGAATGAGGAATGCACCCTCTTGCATGGGCATTTCACAGAAATATGGGTTATATTCCAATATGATCATCAAATGCAAGCCCACAGAGAGGTTCACTTGGAGGACAACAAACAGAAAAACAAAGCCAGTGGCTCCTGTACCCCAGAAAAGGCATGGGGACCTCTCTTTATTTTCTGTACATAAAACTTCATGTAGAATTCATTGTATCAAACTGCAAGAGACTGAAGAATGTGCTCTTGTCACAGTTTCTACTAGAGAATAATCATTTTTTTATTTTGTTCTTTTCTACCTCTGTGTCTAAAGTAAGATCATCCAGTAAAACCATTCACACACAGGGAGATCCTGCAAGAAGCCACTTCAAATGCTTTTATGCAAGTAATGAAACTGAAATAAAATACCTTATAGAAAACAGCTTGATTCTCCATTGGTGGGGTGAAGGAAGAGGGCACCAATCATGGAATCATGGAATGGTTTGGGTTGGAAGGGACCTTAAAGCCCATCCAGGGCCACCCCTGCCATGGGCAGGGACACCTTCCACTGTCCCAGGTTGCTCCAAGCCCTGTCCAGCCTGGCCTTGGACACTGCCAGGGATCCAGGGGCAGCCACAGCTTCTCTGGGCACCCTGTGCCAGGGCCTCCCCACCCTCACAGGGAAGAATTTCCTCCCAATATCCCATCTGACCCTGTCTTCTGGCAGTGGGAAGCCACTCCCTGTGTCCTGTCCCTCCATCCCTTGGAAATTGTCTCTCTCCATCTTTCCTGTCAGCCCCTGCAAGCCCTGGAAGGTCACACTGAGGTCACCCTAAAGCTTCTCCAGGTGAACAACCCCAGCTGTCCCAGCCTCTCCTCCCAGCAGAGCTGCTCCATCCCTCTGCCCATCCTGGTGCCTCCCCTGGGCTCTCTCAGCAGCTCCAGGTCCCCCTGTGCTGGGGAATAGAGAGGAAACTTTTCCTTTAAGCTTCCACTCAGAGCAACTGACCACTAAACAATTACACCTGTAAAATAAAAAAAAAAAAACATTTCTGTATCAAGAGGGGGGTGGGATAGTTGAAATATTCTGACAAAACAGTTTAAATTAATTAATTCTGACTATTGATTTTTGCAGATGGAAACGGCAGCTTTGAGGGTGCGCTCTCATTAAATGATTTGAATGCTGGTTTTTAATAATCAGTTTTCACAGAGCAACAGGAAATTTCCCCTTGTTTCATGGGTCAATTGAGGCCCCTTCCCTTCCTCACATCTCAAATTAAAAAAAAAAAAAAAAAAGAAGTGCTTAATCAATGAAGGTGAAAAAGACTTCCTGTCACTTTCTGTTTTCACTGTCTTATAAGTTGTTCTACATCAAACCAGAGGAGATGAAAAGTCTGGCTTTTCTCTTTTATAATATTTTAATTTACTTGTCTCCAAATATGGAATGTGGGAAAAGAGCTATGGGAAAAAAAATCAAACAGAACTGAGTCCTTTCTGATGTTTTCAAGGTTCATCAAGTGATACTACAGGTGACTGGCCTTGGTTTCAGACATTTTAGAGCAGCTGTGGATGCTTTGAACAACAATGTCTTTAAAAGTCACAAGATAAAAACGGCATTTTGATGTCATGACCATGAATTTAGCAATGTCTGTGTTTAGGAGGTCATTTTTCCATCCCATTTTCATTATCAGTGACAAATAACTCCTGCAGGAATGGCCCTGTGCCATTCAAAGTGGATGTTACACTCCCATTGAGATGCAGGGTTTGGGGCTCATGGAAATGGGGACACAGCTGTGGGTGAACACAGGGTTGGATGCTCACCAAGCAGAGCAGAAAAATGAATAAATTCAGCATGAAAAAATGAATGAGACCTTGGGAAGGACTAAGAGAAGATTTCAAGGGAGGGGATTTGGAGACAACCAGAAACATGTATCATCCACATTTTTGATGATGTGCAAAATACGTATGTGAGCTTCCTCATACTCACAACTCAGGATAGATCTGGAATATTGCAGGAGCTACTCCTGACATCCTGGTTCCTAGCAAACAGCAAAATTCTAGTTATGATAAAAATCAAGTTTTAATTTAGCTGGGTGGGTGCAATTTCTTCTCTACAATTCACATTTCCAGTAATATTTGCTCCTGATTTTTGCATAACCCAATGAGAGGAATAACAAAATGAATTAAATGAGCTGGTATGAAATGGAGTCTTGTTCTTGCCTTTACAGCAGCAGTGCTGTGCTCCAGGTAAATTGGGAGCTGGAGGAAGAAAGGTTCATTTAGGGTTCATAACACAGCTCCTCTGAAAGACAGAAGTGAATAATGATGGCCTGATATTTCTCTCATCAGCAGTAAATTGTTAATATCACAGTAAAGGATTGGGGCATTCTTTATGAGTTGGAAAATAACTACAGGGATGAGGTTTTTTATGCATTTCTTTTGCAGTTAACTTATGTAGGGAGTTTGGCACGTTGCACCCCTCTGATTGTCATGGTGACTATTGTCACATAAAGTGTATAAATAAAATGTATAATTAAAAAAAACCTCTAATTCTAATTCATGCCCCAAATGTGAAAGGATTTTTGTGTTACAAACAAAGCTGGGGTAAATCAGCTCATGCTTTCTATCACTAATATCAAGAGTTGGTTGATTTTATCAAAGGCCATTAATGGCAGTTGTAAAAAGACAACATGGAAAAAAAACTAAAGTTCCTCACAAACTAATTTTAATTTCTAAAATATAATTACCTAACCCTAAGATAAATGGGTAAATTAAATCAGATAACCTCAGGAGGGTCCAGCCAAGCTGTGGCAGCCAGAGCCTGCTCAGTCCTGGGCCTCAGGAGTTACCAAGACCTCCAAGGACTGAGATCCCAGATATCAACTTGGATTAAGGTTATATCCACTAATTATTTATTCTTCCCAAGAAGTCCCATATAGAGTTCCCTAAACATCACAAACAGCTCCTGACTTAGGTAGGATGCTCAGTTCTTTTCTTAAAAAATGCTGATTTAGTACATATTAAAAAAAAACCCCAGTGTTGGCATCAATGCCAACATTGTGCATTGTGCATCTATGCATTTTATGAATGTATTTGTCATTCAGCAAACACATTCTGTCCTTTGGCAGATCAATATTTGAATTACTATGGAATAAAAAGAGTTTGGTGTGGTTCTTTTTTCATTTGTTTGCTAGAGAATTCTGAGGGGGGCTTTGTTTGGGTCTTTTTCTTGGTGTTTTGCAGGCCTTTTTTTTATTATTCCTACAGGTTAAATCAAAATTGTAGATAATTCATGAAGTTTTCTCATTGAAAGACCAAGTACAACAAATTGTCTCAAAGGGAACAAAGATACCAGCTGTACATTCAGCAAACATGTATTGATGGCTGTGTTTGGAATCCTGGTTTTATCAGGTCTCAGATTAACAGGACTGGTCATTTTTCATGCCCTGTGCCAGTCAAAGTATCATTTCTTCATGGAGGAAAACAGTGAAAACCTGCTGGCTCCTTCAGAGGGTGCTTTGGGAAGCCAGATAACCTTTCTTTTAACCTTCTTCTAATGCAGAGAAGAAAAATATTATGTTTTGGTGTGGAGTGAATGTCTTGGTCATTTTATCTAAGCTTTATGAGAGTTCTGGTCCAAGGGATCTTTGTAACCTGGCCTTGGACCCTAAATGCCTGAGTTGAAGAACTGGAAAGGTTTGGATATCACAAGTTAAAACTGCTAAACAAAACAGTTTTTGAATGGTTAAAAAATAAGAGAAAACTATGTTGACCTCCTTCCTTACTGCTGGAGCTCTTGGAGAAGTGACCTTTGTGCTCTTTAGCAGGCCAGCCACTTCCAGCTGCCAGAAGCTGTGGGAGAGTTCAGTGTGTGCTGGGCCCCAGGTGAGAGCTCCCTGGCAGCCCCGAGCTCTGAGAGCCCAATCTGGGCTTTGGGGACACTGCAGGGGCCCACCAGAACCAGAACCAGAACCAGAACTGGAACCAGAGCAAGAGCCAGAGCCAGAGCCAGAGCCAGAGCCAGAGCCAGAGCCAGAACCAGAACCAGAACCAGAACTGGAACCAGAGCAAGAACCAGAGCCAGAGCCAGAGCCAGAGCCAGAGCCAGAACCAGAACCAGAACCAGAACTGGAACCAGAGCAAGAACCAGAGCCAGAGCCAGAGCCAGAGCCAGAGCCAGAGCCAGAACCAGAACCAGAACAAGAACCAGAGCCAGAACCAGAGCCAGAACCAAAGCCAGAGCCAGAACCACAACCACAACCACAGCCAGAGCCAGAGCCAGAATCAGAGCCAGAGCCAGAATCAGAGCCAGAGCCAGAATCAGAGCCAGAGCCAGAATCAGAGCCAGAGCCAGAATCAGAGCCAGAGCCAGAATCAGAGCCAGAGCCAGAATCAGAGCCAGAGCCAGAATCAGAGCCAGAGCCAGAATCAGAGCCAGAGCCAGAATCAGAGCCAGAGCCAGAATCAGAGCCAGAGCCAGAATCAGAGCCAGAGCCAGAATCAGAGCCAGAGCCAGAATCAGAGCCAGAGCCAGAGCGAGAGCCAGAGCCAGAACCAAAACCAGAACCAGAACCAGAGCCATGGGTTTCTCCAGGCTGTTTTCCATGAAGAGCTGAAATAGTGACCGTGGTGTGCCCTGTGTGCCTCCACGTCCAGGAGCTCCTCACTGCAGAGCTTTTCTCCTCCTGCGAGCCCACTCAGAGAGAAAATCAATGTCCAAGGCAGGGGCTGGCTCCAAAGAAACCAGACCTGCAATTGGCCTCTCCTCCCTGCTTCAGGAGGAATGTCAGGAGCACAACTGAGGCAGGGTTTGATTTTTGGGGTTGCAGTTTTCTGTTGCCTGAGCAGTTTTAGAGTAACAAATCAAGCCCTGTTATTTATGGACAGAACCAAATTACATCAAGAGTCCATAAATGTGTGGCTTCCTGCCAGCTGGAATACTCTGCAACATGCCAGCTATCCCTAGGAAGGAAACACTATTAGCTTCTAAATTTTGTTCTGTTTATTTTCCAAACTACATTCAGCAGATTTTTTTTCTCTGCCTTAATATCATATGCAAGCTAGCATTAAAAAGAAAAATCTCATTCAGATTTTTAGCCTGATAGCTCTGTGTTTCTTGACATCTGTAATATCATTGCCTGAAATAAACATGAGCAACTGTGTTTTTCACTTTAAAATGGAAATAGTACTCAATTAGAAAGGGCTTGTGGTAACAGGCTCAGCCTTAGCAAGAATTTATTTCATGAAAAAACAGTGTGTAACAAGATGCTGAAGAACAGCTTTATGATTAGACGCGATTTTTACTATATCTGGCTTTAAAATTACATTTATGGTAAAACCCATTCCTAAATTAATTCTAAATCAATTCTGCTGCTGGTTAGGGTGTTCAAAAAGGTGGGGTTTTCCCAGCAAAGCCCTGTAGAAGAGTAGAGGTAACGTAAGAAAGTGGGAAAGAAAAGAGTTCAAGACTCCAGTTTCTGTTCCATAAAACCCCAGTGTTTGCTCCTCTGCTGCCCCTCAGCTCTGATCTCAACCCCAAATCCATCCCAAAGGGAAGGTGGGTGTCTCACCCTTCCAGCCCACCTGTTGCCAACAGAATGTTGAATTTTATCTGCTCTGCTAATCTTTAAGCTGCCTCTAGAATTGTTAGACTCGAGTTTAGTCCCCTCTGAGCCCAAGAACTCTGGTCCATTGTGGGAACCTGAGATATATTGCTGCCAAAGAGAAAGGCAGGTGAGGAATTCGTGTGTGCTGAAATTTTGTGGATTTTTGTGTCATTTTTTAATGTTTCCAGGTTTGTTTTCTTTTTCTGGCTAATTACAAAGAAGACTATTTGAAGGGGAAAAGCCTTCAACATATTCTTCAAAAGGTATTTTATCACAGAGAAACATGGCTTAGCCACTTTGAAAACTACACTTTGTCAAGCTTTCACATAGTCTAGACTCTAAGAAGAAAAGCACAAATACCAGCAGATTTTTCCAAATTAACAGTGCTATACTTTATACAAAATTGTATGTAAAGATTCTGAAAGGAGAAAAAAAATCAAAGCAGCATTATCTTCAAATCGTAAGAAATGTACATTCTCAGGAGAAATGGATCAAATTACTATTTGAATTTCTATAAATTTAATAATTTGCATCAGCTGAAGACAAGGAAGTTAAGAATGCATATTCAATAATATTTCCTGATAAGTTTTGCTGGTAATAGCACTACCAGTATGTGTGGGTACATATATATGAAATTCCTATGTTATGCCATCTTCTGTATTTGTCTCAGTCTTTTCTAGATACAAATGGAATTACAAAATTGGAATTGCAAAATCTTATGCAAAATAAAATAAAAGGTCAAGTTTGGTAGAAAACTGTCCTGGTTTCAGGACAAACTTCCAAATCAGAATTTATCCTTTCACTCCATTATTATGCTCCTATCTGATATAGTACTTAGATGATATCTTTACAGGCAGGAAGATGGGAAATATTTAATTTTCCTTACTTTGCAGCTAAGCACTTGTATTAATCTGTATTAGTTAGTGCACATTCCTAAATGAGCAGTTTAGACTGATCAAAGCAGCCCATATGGCTGACCAGATCCTGCCATCAAGCTTCACCACAGCAGCTCTGCTGAAGCACATGGAATTAGCTGAGATTTACACAAGTATAACAGAATCAATTAACTCAGACCTCAGCTTTCAGATAGCTAATTGGAGATATATATGCAGTGATAAAAAATGTTAATTATTGTGGAATAATGTACTGCGGAGAAATGGTTTCTTCTTTCATTCATTATTTTTATTTCCTTAGTGATCATTCCCTGGACTTTCTTTACCTTAATTACAGCTTTTCAAGGCTGGTGCAGTCAGCTTTAGAATTTATGTTTATCTTTTCCAGTCTACTTATGTAGCATAATGTTACACTTGCAAGTTGAAATTTAGGGAACTCTGCTCTCACTGAGGTTATTTCACTTCCTGACACAAAATCTCCCTACAGTGGGGTTTGGCTTTGTTGAGGTTTTTAGTTATTGTTGTTGTTTCATTTTTAAAGATATATGATCTCTATAGAAAAACAAAATTTAAAAAATGTGAAGAGTCTGAAAAAAAAAATCTATATCAATGGGACTATTTTTTTAAGCTGTTTGAGTCATAAATTGTGACAAAGCAGATACCATGTCCTTTCAAGAGATTGTGAGAAATTGAGTAAATATGGTCGATGTGAAGATACTGGATTTCTTTAAAGTGTGTATATATTTTTTTTTTATTTTTATTTTTTTTTTTTTTACACAAATTACTCTATTTCTGTTTAGAAACTCCTAAAAGCAGGCACTGGACTCTATTTTCCTGCTATTTACCCAGCAGCAATCAGGGTTTGACAGGAGGGCAGAGCTGTGGGTGAGCAGTGGTTCTGCTCTCACTCATTATTTATGCACTTACTGACAGCAAGGAGGGCTCAGGGAAGTTAAAACCCTTACAGAAAAAATAATTCCAGTGCAAAATAATTATTTCTCCAGTTCAGGAGGGAGCAGATGATCGTTGATGTTGGGTTGGATGTCACAGAATACCCAGAGTTGGAAGGGGCCCATGAGAATCATCGAGTCCAACTTCTGGCCCTGCACAGGACAGGACCTTGGGGTCACAGGTGTTCAGAGGAATCCCATCCTCCAAAAAGAGATCCCCACCCCCAGTTTCTGGAAAATAGTTCCCCTAACTTGGAACTAAACTGGGCCTGATGGAAAAGCCCTTATCAAGAAATGAGGGGGTTATTTTGGCACATCTTTTTAAAGTGTTGTGTTCTTTCTGCTTTGAAAAACTCCCTATTTCACAGAACCCCTGGGAGGATGGACAGAAATAAAGCCAATGAGGTGTGTCTAGTTAAAAAAAATCTAAATGGAAAAGAAAGAAAAAAAGATAAAAAAGAGAGCATTCAGCCCAGTTCCAAGTAGAAAACCAAAGCTCTGCATGTTGTGAGGCACTGAAGGACTCCTGGACAACTCCCCCTGATATTCCATGTTGCCCCAGACTTAGAATTCACATTTCAGGGGAGAAATGTGCAGAATTGCACAGCCCAAAAATCTTCTGTTTTTAATCTTGACACTAATAGCATCATATTAAATTTGCAAGCATCAACCTAAAGGAATTATTTCACACCAAAAGATACTCAGTTTCAAATGGACATTTCTCTTCTTTTCACATGACACCCCTAGCATTTTCTAGAAATTTTAGGAATAAAGATATTACTTAGAAATGGATTGTGATTTTTATTTGTTTCTGGAAATTATTTCATCAATAATTAAAATAATGGGTGTATAAAGTCTGTGCTACCTTTATGGCCATAAGTATCAATTCCTTCACAGATATTACAATTCCAGTATTTTAGTTTGCTTATTTGCTCAGATTTAGTAATCTTGATTATGGTTTTAAATATGTCAATATTTTCATTTTGGAATTTAGAAGTTATATTCTGCATGGTAGGATACTAAACAGAAATAGCCTTGTACCTTTTTGATTAAATGAACTCTTACTTTAGGTGCTGAAGGTTGTTAGTTTGCAATTTTTAAGGCAATAAAAGTTGACTTGTTAATATAACCTGAGGTGGATTGACCAGGTGCCCTCCAAGCTTCTGTCTCACTCTCCCTTCTCAACAAGATGGGGGAGAAAATATAACAAAAAACTTGGCAGTCTAAATAACAACAGCGAGATCATTCATCAATTACCATAAATTGGGGAAGACTAATTTAATTTATTGCTAATTAATAACAGAGTAGCACAGAGAGAAACAGCCAAAAAAAGGTAATACTAAACCTTGTCCAGTAATATATAAGTCCAGTACAGATCTTAAATTGGTGGGAAGAAAAGATTTGGGGCTGTGTTTCTCCCCAGCATTTCCACAGGTCTCATTCTTATCTTTTGCAGTTTTATCAGGGGCAAATCATTTACTCAAAACTGTCAATGAAAACAATGTTGATGTTATGGGTAGACAAGGAAAGGGACAAGATGAGAGTTGAAGAGGCCCAGGGTGATATAAGGACTGTGACTAAAACAGAAACATAATGCATGACTATTGCACAGCAACAATTTCCTGTAAAGGGAATTATTTTCGTAATAAGGGAATAATGTCCCAAGGGAAATGCATCCATGAGTCAGAAACAAAGCCCAACCCTTACACATAGGATTTTTCTAAGTTATTGAAGCTATTTCAGTGTAAGATTTTGCAGTTAGGGTGGGCTGGCTCCCTGACAACAGCCAAGACAGACTTTTATGTCCTTTTTATTTTTTTCTCTCCACTGAGCAATAACACTATGTGTGGAAAAAATGTATGACAGCACCACATATATAGGAGTTTGTGAGGTTTTTTTCTCTTGAACATCTGATGAAACCAAAGTGAATATCATCATCTTGTGTAGGTGACTATGCATCTCACAAAAATAAAACCCCCAAACATTTCCATTTCCAAGTGAGTGTTTCATAGTCATGCAGCTGTTACTAATGCCACATCAAAATGGCATCTAAAATGTCAAAGGGATTCCTGTGCTCCCCATAAACATTCCACCAACAGGGGAAGGTTCAGAAAGTCTTCAGAACTTCCTAGTTCTATGAATAAAGACAGCTGCAAATAAATGTTGGGTTTTGTGAGTTTTTTTAGCTCTACTGGTCATTAAGGTTTTAAAAAAATGATTCTATCTTTTGAGGTACACATGAGGAAAAAGCCAAATTCACTCTTTTGTCTTTTTAATTTCTTACAAGGCTCTGAGTGCCTTGGAGACAATCTGCAGCATTGATCTAGAGCGGGCTAACAGGAATATTTAAATTTTGGGTCATTAATCTGTGACAACAAAGAAATGATATTTCAATCTCAGAAACAGCCAGGATTTCTGCAGGTTTGTTTCCTCCTGGACAGATGCTTGCTTCTCAGAAAAGAGCTTCTTCCTCTGCTTCGTGGAATTCATCTCCTGAGTAACCATAAGTAGAGACATGAGAGAACCATCCTCAGAGAATGACACTGACTGAATCTTTTAGTTATAAACTAAATCCCAACTTACAGCTGCTGGTTTGTCTACAATTATTTAAAATACTCATTAACACCACTAGAACTTGCTGGAGATGAAGTTGACTGGATATGATAATATAGTTAATGTTATTCAAAAGATGTTTTTTGAAGGTGTAATGGGTTACTTTGCTCTCTCATTAGATGACTGGAATTTTGGGGACTCCCCTTCTCCTGCAAAATGCATTAAGGAGGTCATTATTGCAAAAGCCAAGAAAGTTCCAATATCTACAACAGATGGATTTGTCTTTACCAAACTCCTTCTGAACCCACCTCCCCCACTTGTTCTTCTTCAGCAGCTGCCACGAAGATAAAATACTGCAGAGCTGAGGGGGGGGAAATGGCTGTAGGGCTCTACAGCACCAAGCTGAGCAGAGGAATTTCTGGAGCCCATCAAACCAAATGTCACATCTCACTGCTGTGGTGGCCCTGAGGTACAGGCAGCCTTCTCTGTAAGGTCAGGAAATTCGTTCAGCAGAGCTCTGTTGTCCCACCCAGTGTGCACATTCTTAGGGAAAGGAGAGCCAGTTGATATTAGACTGAATTTTTCTGGCTGTAGTGCAAGGTTTTTCCTTGTTTTATCCAAAACACAAGTACCTTTAAAAAAGAAAGAAGGATACATTTTCAACCCAAAGTCATAAGGCAATCAAGTTGTTGTGAAAGGCCAACCTCATGGAAATATTTTCTTCAATAATTAATTGGCTAGGATTTGAATGAAACATCCAAGCAGGACTTCAAACANTATACACATATATATATTTATATACAAATACACTTACTGCTTTAAAAAATGTTGACTGCACAGCATGGGGTTACTAAGCTGTGATGCCTCTTTGCACAATGAAAATAATTCAAAATAAAAAAGAGTTTTAAAAAAATCCCCAAACCACGAACCAGAATAAACCATGAGCACAACTTGATGCATGGTAGAACAGACTGCTCATATTCAGGGTCATCCCCTTGTGTGACCTGTACAGGTTTCTCTGGATTGCAGGGGGTTGGAGCAAGGTCAGGCTCTCCTCACAGGGAACAAGGGACAAGAAGAGCAAATGACCTCAAGTTGCTCCAGAGGAGGTTTGGGTTGGACATCAGGACAAAGTTTTCATGGCACAGGCTGGTGAGGGCAGTGGTGGTGTAACCCTGTCCCTGGAAGTGTTCAGAGGACATGTGGATGTGGCACTTGGGGACATGGTCTGGTGGTGATCCTGGGGACTCTGAGGCTGACCTCTGCTGATCTCAGAGGTCTTCTGTAAACATGACAATTCCATGAGTCCATCACCACCAGACACGGATTCCTGCATCAGGCAGAAAGGCACTTTAGCTTCCCCATGCTACCCTGACCATCTGACTCTTTGGGGCTGGGAGAAGAAGTTCAATTCCTGCCCTCTGGAGCTGAGAACACTTCCCAGGTTTTGGCAGACTTTCTTTGGAAGTCAGGAGAGTGAGTTGCTCCGAGGACAATCAGCTCCAGCTAAATCTTCTGTCAGCAGCAGCACTGCAATATTGTGTTTGGCTTTTCCAGTTAAGCAGATTGCAGCACTGATGGGAGATAATGTGATTATCTTGGTTACATATTTCTTAGCAATAGTGAAGCCAGAAAGAAATGGCAGGAGAGAACTGGATAATAAATGTAAATAATGGAAGAGCCTTAAATATAAGGCATTCTTTAGATCAAATATTAATAATCACAAGTCTCCAACAATGAATAAATGTGCTTGTTATTAAGTCCATTTTCTAAATGAAGCTACTTATATTTGAGGATGCAGTCTACATTCCTCAGCTTTGATCAAACTTATATCCCAGCAATTAAATTAACAGTGTCCTACTTTTTTGATTCTAAGCACTCCAAACCTTTTTTTATTACAAAGAGGTTTGTTGACATCATAGCTCATGGGATTGTTTGTCTTACTCAATTAGAGGAAAACAGGGCAGTTCTACCCACAACTGAGGATTATTCTTTCTCCACTGAAATGTACTGAGGGTACATTCATCACAGCAGTATCATTAGATTAAGAGTAGACTTCTGAAAAGTCTGTTTGTCAGGATCCCACTCCAGCTAAACCAAACAATTATCAATCATTTCCAAGTGTACAGACTGAGCTGTTTCTCATGTTCTATTCAGATGTGTTTCATGCTGCACCTTCCCCAGCCAAATGCTTTATTTTCCCAGCTTGTTGAAACCAGTTCCACATGAGCCAGAAGATAAAATTGATGAAGGTTGGCAAATTGCAGTTCCAGAGGAGTTTCAAGAAAATATTGGCTGCAATTGGTACTGCTGTAGGTCTGGATTCTGGAGGTAAGGATAAGAAAATTCTATTAGCCTAAGCTTTAGCACTCTTAAAATCTCAACAGTGATTTCAATCCTCTCTCTAGAATACACCTCAGAAATATTTTAGTAGGCCTGGGTCAGAACTACAACCTTCTTGTGGCCAAGCCAAAGGGGTTTAACTAACCTAAACATAAAGGTTGTGAGAAGCAAGGTTGTCAATGAGTAACTCTCACTTTCAAATCACGTTGCCAGCAGTATGAAAAGCTCAGATCTGCAGGAGATGTAGGACAGTGAGGAGATGTTAATTTGTTTCACAGCAGTGATGGTAGCTGGAGAAACAGGGTTATTCCTTCTTTACAGATGGGTCAGGCTCACACAGCAAAGACTGAACTGCCCCACATTTACTGTGGGATACCAAGAAGAAAGAACCACGTGAATTGGGCCCACTTCCCATTCCCATGTTGAGTTTTCCAATGAAGGATCCCTGTATTCCATGCACTGCTTGCTACACTGGAATGGTTTCCCATGTGTAAACTTCTACTCCTCCCCAAGGATTCCCATGGACTCCTGAGGGAAAGAAATCTGTCCCCCATGTCTGTGAACACAGCCATGAGGGATCAGGCTGGATGGTGCCTGGGGGATAAAATCCCTGGATTTTCTGTAGGAACACAATTCAGGATGTCCTAAATGGCCTGAGGAGGAGCAGCTGGGTCCAAAAGGGAGCAGTGAATTACTGTGACTTTTAAACCATGTAATCATAAAAAACCAGCGATTACAGGGATGGTGAGAAATGGATTTGTGGAGTTTCGCATTTCGAACCATGGCCTTGCACACAGACCAGGTATTTTGGAGAATTACAACTGTGAAAGATGCTTTGTGACAAGACCACGTGGGGTAAAATATTAGGTGAGTGGTGTTAGAAGTATTGGCAGCACTGTGTTTCAAAAGCTAATAGCCTGAAAAGCATTTATAAGGTATTGTAAACAAGAAATAGCTTGACTTCTGATAGAATGGTGTTCAGTTTTACATCTCTTGGGTCTCACCCTTCTACGAGATTGAAAATGAAATAAAATCTTTAAAATGCCTCTCAGTTGCCCCATCTCTGCAGAGCAGGGTTTTCTAACAAGGGATGTCTCTGCAGCCATCCCAGTCCTGTGAGCATTGTTTCCTTGAGTCAGTTTTACTTTACTGTGGATTTTTACCTGGGACGAAGGAAAGCGCTGA
Organism: Cisticola juncidis; assembly: GCA_013400215.1. Taxonomy (NCBI): domain Eukaryota; kingdom Metazoa; phylum Chordata; class Aves; order Passeriformes; family Cisticolidae; genus Cisticola; species Cisticola juncidis. Next base: position 1,868 of record VXBR01011550.1, on the reverse strand, counting down.
GAGGACCCAAAGCAAGGGACCCATCCATTACCAGTGGACTGAAAGAAAAAACAACTAAGCATCATTTTGCCTCCTTCATACAACTAGTGACTAGATTCTGGGAAAATGGATGGATTAGGAACATCATCTCTATTAATTTTTTTATTACTTCATCATCAGTCTCTTCCCTTGTGTTGACATTCAAGGTCCTACCTGTGGGGATCAGGGCACTGTCCTGACCAACCAGCCCATGTTTCTGCTGGATCCACACCAGGCTGGTTTTGCTGTGCATTGCCTTAGGGCTGCTCTCAGTTTTAAAGACCACCCATGTGATTTTCTGAAGCCCAGAAGGGAGAAAAGGGAAATAACAATGTCTTCAGGAACTTGCCATTATGGAAGTTTTAAGGACAACTCACCTTTCTTTGACAAAGCATAAAATTGTCATGCATTAAGAATCAGAAATCACAAGAACCTTAATGAAGGATTAACTTTCTCATAATTAAAAGCATCTCAATTTTTTAATCTTTCATATGTCTGTTACTTGCTTAATACAAAATTAATATTTTGAACAACATGTCTAATAATACTTCTGTGGATGCTCAGATGAATTTAACTGAACTTGTTAACTGAACTGAACAGAGTGAAAGCTAATTGATTGTATGTGGAGATAGTGTTATTTTTCAAAAGCATTTAAAAAAAAAGAAAAGGAAGAAAAAAGAGGCATTTACAGTTACAGTCACATCTCATTTGTGCTTTTGAAAATCTTTCCCCCAAACCCTGAAGTGCCATTTTATCAAACTGCTAGATGTAATTCAGGACAAAAAAAAAGAGCTTTATGTTGGGTATGGCAGGAATCTTGACATTTCTCTAGGAAAATAATTAGTCTGAAAATACTTCTAATTGCAATATTAATTGCCTCCCAGGGGTAAGTGTCAGCTGTAGTGGGATAGGAGGAGGGCATAGCAGAGGAAAAGCTCCTGCCTCAGAGCAATTCATTCCCAGCTCCTTCCCCTCCTGCTGTGTCTGTGCCAGTCCTGTGCCCACAGGTCATGGGGAGAATTCCACAGCTCTTAGGGCAAATGCATCACTGTGAGATTTTTCCCTGTTTTGCCTTCAATGGTTTTTTTCATTTTGAAAATTTTCTATGACACAAAGAGGTGCATAAACTTTTTTTTTCTTTTTTTTTTTTAATTGTTTTCTTTTTTTTTTTCTTTTTTTTATTTTTTGATATGACCAGAAAACCTTTTTCTTATAAGCTTCACCTATTCTGTTTCACACCTGACATTATTATGAGAAGCTCTTTCATTAGTCACTGTCCAGGCTCTTTATCAGTGGACTCAAACTTACTTTTTTGAGCTAAACATCAGCTGAATGCAGACATTCCACAAAATAGCAAAGAATGGGAACTTCCTAAGAAATCCCATATAGCTAAATTCTATAAATTTCTTACACTGAAATATTGCCACTAAATTCAGCCAAATTAAAGGCGAATGAGGGCACAGAAATTGAGGGCATTGAAAAACTGATGTAATTTTGAAGTTGAAAACTGCTGTTTCTTTCTAACTTACCCAGACTAAGTAGATAGGTATCTCTTTTGAAAAAAAAATTTTGATACCAATTAAGAAAATTTTAAAATTTGGAAATTATCCTTATTAACGTTTCCTCCAAAATTGTTATTTTCCCTGACTTTTTTCTTTCCTTTACACTATTTTCAGAAAAAAAAATGTTTCACAAAAACGAGCCACAGAGTCATGAGAAAGTACTAGAACATGAAGGAAGCATCAGGAAAATGAAGAGAGACAATTTGCAAGGGCTTGGAGGGACTGGACAAGGACGAATGGTTTAAACAACAGGAGGGCAGGGTGAGATGGAATCCTTCCCTGTGAGGG
>VXBR01011549.1:617165-636100 GCA_013400215.1 Cisticola juncidis | reverse complement strand
GCGGCCCCGCTCCGGCCCTGCGCGCTGCTGCCTCCCGGTGGTGCCGGCACAGCCGCACAGCAGCGCCCGCGGCGCACGGCGCAGCGAAACCGCCCTAAAAGCACCCGCTTTGTGCTAGTCTGGGGACAATTAGAAGAGCGAAAAGAAAAATTAGAAGAGGGAAAATAAATTCTTTTCACTGAAGCAACAAGATTAAGTGACCCTGCCTTAGCAAAAGCGCTGGACAATATGATCTCCAGAGGTCCCTTCCAAACCTAACAGTTCTGTGATTCTGTGAATTCAGGGCAAAATTTTTGATACGTGACTGAAACAGAGTTTTCGAATGGCATGCACAGCAAGCAAGGCCTGAGGATACTTTTAGTGAGACATTTAGAAACCAAAAATCCCTCAGTAAGATGTACCAACTGTCTACTATCCACGGCAATGAGCCTAAGACGCTCTGAAACACTCAACAGCTACCAGATACAAAGCAAATGGCTAAGTGCCAAACTGGGATACAAAGTGCCAAAACAGACTTGACATTGCAAATTTTATGCAACTTAAGTTTTAAATTACAAAGAGCAATGGCAACAGAAAACAGAAATCCCAAACTAACTTTCAATTTTTTTTTTCATAGAAGCAGAACAATAATCAAGTGGATGAATTCTGAATTCCAAGTTTTCAAGTAAAAAGAAACAAAGACTGTTGTTTGAGACCTAGAAAACCAAGAAGAGAGCTTCAGATTACTGTGAAAGTTGTATTTTCATCGTGTCATGCCTCGGGTAACCCAGGAAAAAGATTTAGTAAAAGAAAACACAGTAAGACTGAAAGCAGCAGCACAATGCAGGGAAAGACTTTAAAACATCAATGTCACAAATTAATAAGAAAAGGGCATGGGGTACATGTAGTGAACATGTATTTTAGACAGTCTCCAGCCTATGCTCAGAAGAGGAAGTACTTTAAAGATAGCAGCCAAGCACATAATAGATTTTTAGCTCTCAAAATGCCTGAAAAGCATCCAAAAGTGTTTAGGAAACATTGTGAAATCCAGTATTTCTACAGTGATTGTGGATGCTTGATCACAAACAGGGTTTGACAGGCAAGAAGAGACAAATGTCATAACAGAAGCTTTCTCTGTAAAGCAAAATTTCTTAGCAGCATTAGGCAGCAATAAGCAAAAATACAGGGAAAAGAATGAGGGAAAATAATTGTAAGTTTAAATTAGTCCAAGGATATCTCTTCTTACACTGAAGTCAAATGGTGACAAATTAGGTTTCAGCTGTCTAAAAATAAAAGGGACTCAATTTTATGAATTGGAACATAACAGAACACTACATAAGACGTAAGCTCACTCATACACCGGAGTTCTTACCAGGCACCACAAACTGATGAGAACAGCGAAATTTGTTGTACTACAAATTACTACACTCTATTTTAAAAGCATTATTCCAGGCAGAAAAAGGCATGATTATGTTCATGTGATTGAAGTTAGAGAGTTAAGCAGCCATCCTTCACAGGGACCCCACAGACGCTACTCCACAACAGCAGACTCATTATGGGAGCAACACCATTAACAGGGAGGCATCACCTGGCTGATGTCAGCTTGAGCACGGACTCTGGTATCTCATAAGCACAACAGAGCAAAGGAGCAAAACGATTTCATGCTCTGCCATAAATAAACCATTACCAGCTGGTTCTTGCTGAGCATTCAGTTAAAATCAGCTTGCACCAGTTTTCTGCAAAAATGTCCACAAGTACTTAACAGCAGTCTTTTCACACACATCCAACATTGCTTTTTTCAGAAATAAAGGATGTTCAAGGGAAAAGAGATTATTCAGTAGTATCTTTAGAAACTGACAGTTTCTCAACTGAGAAGATGAGTGGTACTCAATGTCTAGCAAAATCTGTAGAAAACGCATGCTGGTAAAATGACACTAGACTAACAGAAGAAACAAACCCCTTCCCAGGTTATCCAAAGTGCTTTGGAAGGAAAATGCAATAATAATACATAATACATGATGTATATAAGTATTTTCTGATTATTTAGAGGATCTACTAAGAAGGCTTTATGAAGTCACTGAGATCTCTGCAGCAGCACAATGTTCCAAGCTAACCCTTCCTATCAGAGGGCTGATGCATAAAACTGTAGATTGGAACAAAGGTTTTTCTTCTTTTTCTTTAAAGAAAAAAAATGCTACATGGCACAGAAGAGGAAGAACAAGAGGAAGAACATTTAAGCACTACAAAATGCTAAAGCAATGAAGTACAATCAGACAAAGTTTTTTTAATTTAAAGCATTTTATGTAATAGAGGGTCAATCTTTTCTCCTTGGTATGCTACAAAGTGCAGTGATTACCTTGCTGATGTAAACAACTTCTACTGTGCTACAGCTATTCCAACTTACACATGAACACATCATCCTCACTGCGTGGTGGCTGGGGTGGGATTAAACAAACAAGAAAAAACCCCATGAACCATGAATGCACACAGAAGTTCTCGGATATTTGAAAATGCTGGATGATTCAGAAGGGCAAGTTACTGTGTCTTGGATGCTAAAAATTAACCAAGTTGGCCAGCTTTCCACACACAACAATAAGCTTAAATACAATCACTTGGCTGATGTAGAATGAAACACGGAACCAGGTATCTTGCAAGTGTAACAGAAGAAGGAAAACTACTTGTTTTCACAAATACCTCATGTGATATTTTTCATAAATACTATTTCATTAATACTTCAGTATTCAAGCTCACCTGCAGTTACTAGATTCCTAAAGCAAAAAAAAAAAAATCCCACTCAAAACCACTAAACCCAAACACATATATTTCTAGACGTCCCATTTTGACACAAGACTTGTATAGATTCATTGTATTTACCAATGATGAACCTCTGACCTCTAGAATTTAATCAGAGCACTCCGTCCCTGTTACATCTTATTCTAAGACTAGTCCATTTGCTGACCAGGAATGCACAACTGCCTTCACTGACTCCCTGTTTTATCAGTGCCGTTTCATTGTTTTTAGCAGAAAATAGCAGTCAAGTCAAGTTAAGCATGTTCTAATACAGCCAAACATGTCACTTTCTGTAACTTTTATTTCCAATCAAAATTAACAGCAAAGTCCTTGTGAACAAGAAGTTATCTTCCTTATCGGTCTTTAGGAGGATTAGGATTCTTGCGTCTTCTATGGTACCTAAAAGAAAAAAAAAAAAAAAGGTTGCAGTGAGTGCAACCTGTGGACAGCCTTTATCTTCGCCTTTATCTTCTTTATCAGTCTTTACTTCTGCCCCCTGAGAGTGATCTGAGGTTACACAAGGAAGTGAAACACAAGAGACACAAGCACAATCCATCACCCCTCATTAGATGTCATCTCTGTTGTTTGTGGAGTTACATAACGCTACTCATTTCTATTGCTACTTGTGCTACAAGCACGCAATAATCCTATCAGTTCTGCAGATGAATAGGCACAAAGGCCACTGTTCATTCTTAATGCTTTGTGTAAAGTTAATTTTATTACATGGTCAGCCTTCTCTTTGGCTAAAATGATTGCTGTAGAACAAAGATGTTCAAAGGAGCTGTGCCAGACTGTTAAACAGTATAATATTTTGCAGAAAAACTAAAAACCAAATTCTTCAGAACAAAAAATGATCCATACTTTCCTCTTAGTTATGCATGCTAAACAAGGCAGATCCTGTCTGATCTTCATTAAAGTGACAGCTAACCTTTGGTCATAGAAAGTCCTACTGTTCCATTCCTTTTATCTACTCCCAAAGCATATTAATCAGAAAGTTTTCTGTGGACAACAACAACAACGAATTGCCTGTATTATGTCTCCACAGCTATAAAATTAGCAGCTATTGAAAGGTGGCATAACATGGAGTAGAAGGGAGCAATACACACCAGAAAGCTGCTTGTTTACATGAGTATACCTGAATGTCCAGAGTTCCTCTTTAAGCTCAGTCATGGATATGTGCAACTCTGCTCCTCCTTGATTTCTGAACACAAGGCATGCCAGACAGCACTTTTCACCATTCCAAATGAAAAACCTCTACTACTCCTAAGTATGAAAATCATCCTGTTGAGGTTGCTAAGGAATAGGCAATGCATGTTTCCAAGCTGTATTTGGTTGTGTCCATTGAGGGTATTTTGCACACTAGATTCTGTTATGGAACTTTAGTAAATGTCTCGAAGCAGTAGCTAACTGGATGTATGAGAAATTTCTACACTGTCACATATTTTACAAAATAAGTGGCAAAGTCTATCAAAGGAGCAGTTTTAAGAAAACCCTCATTAAATACAGTCTTCCATTTACCCAACATTGCAGTGAAAATTTCACGTAATATCCCAAATGCTAGAGGTATCTTATCTGACATGACTAGGTTGAATCTGGTCATTAAATTATTCCTGTGTTTCCCTTTACTTCCAAAAGAACAAACAAATCAAAGAGAAAATACTTACTGTCCCACAGGATACCAGCGATGTTTTGTTGTGTAAAACATTTTGCTGAGCTCTTCAATTGTAGGACCTCTACTGTTCTTTAGCTCCTTTTCATTCAATCTGGATTTTAAAACTTGATCAAGGTTTTCTTCTTTATTATTCACTGGATCTGGCCGTGGTATGGGCTAGCAAAACAGTAATGTATACATATGTCCTGTTTCTCCTTGTTTTATTTAATTGAGAAAGTCAAAAAGCTAAGCTACATAAGAGTAATCTGTAATGCTATCAAATGGCTGAAACCAAAAAAATGCAGAAAAATGCCTGCAATTGCCCCGGCTATTTACTGTCCCCACCTACCCACTCTGAATGAAACCACACTACTGTGGAGCAGGTGCCCAAACACATCTATTTACCCTTGGTGCTACAGCTGATGACCCTAACCTTAAAACCAGCATTCTTGCAGTCATTATTGCAGATCTCAATTCTACAATTCACTAGCTGAATCATCAGCTTCAGTTCTACTAACACAACAGTATCCACACTGTTCTCAGTCAGAATTTTATTCATAGCAAGTGTCATCATTGCTAAAAATCTTTTAGAGGATATGTATCTTTGAGAAAAATGTCACTTCCTAATTTTTTATGCAACAGGTAAGACCAAGTTGTTAGCTTTCAATTGGAAATGTAACTACTACCATTATTATAAATATTTTTCCTTGTTATAGCATTTTACACTTGTTTTTCTTGAGGTATGTGCAACTGACATTTAAAAATACTGCTATGTAATTTGCAGGCAAAAATTGCTAAAATGGTTTAGGTTTCAATGGAGAATTTTAAATTGGGTACTTCAGCAACACAGCTGCCAGCTGCAGTATTTTATTAGCACATAGAACTGGAAATTCAAACAAAAAGTGTACACTAGAAAAATTTTTCTAGGTGTTACACCACAACACCAGATTTACTTTTGTCAGTGCAAAGAACACATCAAAAGTAGTACTGATAGATAAAAATCAATATTTAAAGTTATTTGTGACTTTTATGAACTCAGTGCTGAATGGAATTTAAAGTTCAACTTGAAAACAGCAGCAGCAGTATTTCTGTGTATTCTCTTGCCCAGCAGGACATGTGAGCCATAACCTGCATTCCAATCATCCTCTCTGAGCAGTACCTGCATGGACAGATGCTATTTTCTCAGTAGTGCACAAGTGTTTTAGTGCCTTGTTTAATTCTACTAGAGCTACTGTATGCTGTGGTATCTGACCTTTTCTCACTCTGCAACCTTCCCTCAGTTCAATTAAGAGTAAACTCCTCCGTGTGGCAGCAGCTATATTCATCATTTACTTCATAGATGTGCTGATCACATATAATAAAGTGTTTCAAATTAAAAGAGATGCTATAAAGACTCAAACTTATGAACTACTACATGCCTTTACAAAAGAAAGAAATATAAATGCGCACACTTGGACATACTTTTGTGTGCTCGTATGGAATCTCCAGCGAAGGGTGGTAGCAGACAATTGTCTTCAAATCGGATGTCACTGCAAGTTCCACTTTGCTATAAAAATAAAAAAAAAACCCTCATAACTTTCAGAAGTACTGAACAACTGAGCAGCCCAAGTCCCAAAGAAAACTGGATTTGATCCTGTATTTATGACTCTTTAATAATCTTTTATAAAATAAGGGTCATAAATACTTGATCTGAACCTTCCATTTTTTTGTTTCCTCAGTCATCTTCCTTTTTCAATGGAGAGGAAAAAAGGGCTAAAATAAGTTATTAAAATAGCTGGAAATATGACGTGAAAAAAAAATCTTAAACACTTAAATAGTTGCATATAAAACTCTAAACAGATGGGGATAATGATCTCAATGACAACATGCCTTTACAAGATGTATGGCATCTGTAATGAAGTAACAGGAAACAAAGCTCTATTTAGGGTTCCAACTTTTCTATTACACAAAAAATGCTGAACAAGAAGTCCTACTAAGTTTTACTGTGAAATTTTTCTCACCTTCCTTCCCCTTCCCATGACACATTAAGCTTCCTAAAACTGTGGATGACACAAATTCAGTGTTTCTCACTATATTTGTATCATCTTTTCCCATTTCTACACAGGTTTCCCATGCAGCAGCACAAAAATACCTGGACTTTGTCTTAACAACAAGCGTCAATGGTAATGACTACTCGAAGCTGATTCTGCTCTTCCACAAACAAAACTGCAGGGGTACTGGGGGTCATCAACATGTTTAGAATGAGTCCTGCATGACTTTTCACTACACTGAAACATTAACCTCAAAATCACTATTATCAGAGACAGTACTTCACTAAAATTATACATATATCCAATATTGTCAATAGATGTGTTTGATACTATTATATAACTATTATCTTCACAACAGAGAGAGAGAGCAGCCCTGGAATAAACATTACATGAAAAGGCCACACATCAAAGTATGTTTGCATACCAATTGTAGTCTTCAGGGAGAACTGAGTATGTGGATTTATGGCAAGGATGATGCACACCTCCATCTGCAATAAAAACCCAAATGAAAAACTCTGATGTAGAAACAAGTAGAGCTGTGCCCAATTAAGAATGCTTACATTTTCAATTTTTATTCTGTTTTAAGTCTTAATCATGGATAATTATCACATTCAGTTTTAGAAGTTCATTTTAGCACTCAGCTTTCTGGCAGTGCAATCAAAAACACAGTATGCAGGCATCTGCAGCCTATACTTACCTTCCTAGCTGTATTGCTTCCCTGAGTAAAATCACAATATGAACAAAATACCTATAGAATTCACCATTAGGAAATATCCTTTATATATGTAAAGAACATTACGTTATGACTTAGAGGGAAGATCATAATTTCATTCATAGCAACATTTATTATAAAAATCAGAAGGAGAGGCTCTGGATATGTAGAGAAATGTTTTCCTTGGGAGGACAGCCTACCAGGTGGACTGAGACCCAGGCAGGTCTGTGAGTTCTCTGTCCTTGGAGATTTCAAAGACCCAGCAAGCGCTGAACAAAGCAATGTCATTGCAGAGCTGACCCTGCTTTGAGCGGGAGCTTGGATCACAGATCACTCCAAGTCCCTTCCCCATGGTTTCATTCCCATTTTTTTAATAGAATCATAGAATAATTTAGGTTAGAAAAGATTGTTAAGATCATAGACTCCAAACACAAGCCCAATATAAGGTGTTCCATAGCCCCTCACACAGGAATCATCCTGTAGGCATTATCTTCCACAACAACGCAGGTATATGTGCCTAAGGTGGGCCTGGGACGTGCCTGGAGTTGACTTCTACAGAGAACCCCCTTCCTTTATTGCCAAAACCTGACACAAACTCACATGGAAGTTTCTGTGTCCAGTGAAGCTTTTTCAAAAACTACACTTTTAGAACAGAATTATGATCACAAGAAACAAGCTTTTTCTTAAGTCATAGAAAGGTTTCAACTTTATCTGACGTTCTTTTATTTAGACCATTTTTAATAGAAATAGGATTCATCGAGAGAGCATTCAGTTGACAAGACTACAAAGGCTGAAAAAACCAAGAAGAAACCTTTGCGTAGCTATTTTCCTCTCAGAAATGTTTTAGACATATATTCTTAAATTCAGAATTACTTTTAGCACTTCAACTCTACAGTTCTTCTTATTAAACTATTCTTAGTTATTAAGCAGTTGAGTTCTGGTAAACTGCAACTAGTTTGTATTTCTTCCTAAAATTTCTTTCCCTTCTTTGCCCACTTACTTCTGAAATGTAACATGCCTATTCTATTTTCTCCATTACTGTCTTTTCTGCCACCTTTACTATCTTTCCTATGTCTTTCTATTGACATCTAAAACATGGACAGAAGTCTAAGAAATAGTACTGCCTGTTTCTACTTGTTCTCTGTTTATGCTAAGAAATGAGATTTTCCTGTAGTCTTTTCTCACCACTTTTCTAAGTCCAAAAAAAAATTTAGATAAATATATAAATTATACAACAATATATTATTATATTAACATTATAATTTATTTCATAATTTATTTTTATAATTTATATTTATATATAAATAAATAATAATTTTGAATCTTCAGTGGTAAGAGGGGTAATAGTAAGAAGCCAATCAGTAAATTTGGGGAGCATCCTATTTGGACCATGAAGGTTTTAAAAGCACAAAAAAAAAAAAAGAAAAAACAACTAAAGATATCCTTTAGATTACAATTAGAGTAGAGCACAGACTAACGGACCTGATTCTGTTCAAACAGAAAAATCACTTCCATGCTTCCATTACTTTGAACAGTACAGGAAAGGGTCTCTCAAGGAACAAATTTTAATATAACACTTCCACAATTTCATCCCTACTTACTCTGCAGTGGGACCTGCTTACAGGTTGCTACTGAACGCATCCAAAAGAGCCTGGACCATGCAGTTCTAAGTGACATTGCCATGCTGACAGCACAGAAACCAGTCCTGGACAAGATGGAACTCAAAGAACTTCTTCTCTGCAGAATACCCTCTGAAAGAAACCAATTTCATAACTATTCAGTATACAAAAGACTAACAATTCAATTCTTGAATATCTGAAGGAAAAATAAAATTTGTGCAAAATAATTAATTCATCATTGTCAATTGCTTAGAAGTCCTTATCACTTAAGATAATGGTACCTGTCTCCTTAAGAGTCAAAAGCAGCACAAGACTTTATTTACCAAGAGGGAGTATTTGAAGGTTCAGCTTTAAAAAAAAAGCTTCCACACCTGTGCCTCCTCACAGGCTACTGGTACTCACCCACCTAAACCTTGCATTCTTCCTTCTGCACACTCCATAACATTACTTGTGAAATATGTTTGTCTTGTTCACAATGTAAATATCATCACCAGTATAAAATCAGAATTACTTATAAACAACACTTGCTGTAGTTAAAAAACTCTCTAAATGCATTTAATTGGTTTCATCCATCTCAAAAGCATTACACCTAAAAAACACCATTTGGAATACCTTAAATGTTACCCAAAATTTCACAGAAGCAGAAAAACATCTTATGTATTCATCGTCTACTGAAAAAAGAAATTGTTTTAAACAGAAACTTATAATGAACCCTAGAAAAACGCAACTCAAAACGGTTTCAGGACACATACACATAAAAAAACCCAACAAAAGAAATACCCTTTAAAGGTACTTGATATTTGTGCATTTGCCAATTTCGACATATAATTATTCAGCATTCTTTTTATCTGTGCCATGCTGCGGAGGTTAGGGGAACACCAACACCCCCAGAGCTGCTCCTAAGATGCGCTCTGAAGCTCATTAACAAAAGGGTGCGAGGAGCGCGGCGGGTCTCGGTCCAAGGCCAGGCTCGGGCACCAGCCCGTTCCCGGCCCCACTGCGAGGGCCACTCCAGTTTGAATGGGAACAGACCCATCCCTCAGCCAGCGCACGGGAAACTCCAGCGTGCCAGCAACACCAGGGAACNGGCGGGAAGGGCTGGGCCGCGCCGGGCCGGGCCGGGCCAGGGCAGCAAGCGGACACACAGACACAGCTCCACGGAATGGNTACACATAAAAAAACCCAACAAAAGAAATACCCTTTAAAGGTACTTGATATTTGTGCATTTGCCAATTTCGACATATAATTATTCAGCATTCTTTTTATCTGTGCCATGCTGCGGAGGTTAGGGGAACACCAACACCCCCAGAGCTGCTCCTAAGATGCGCTCTGAAGCTCATTAACAAAAGGGTGCGAGGAGCGCGGCGGGTCTCGGTCCAAGGCCAGGCTCGGGCACCAGCCCGTTCCCGGCCCCACTGCGAGGGCCACTCCAGTTTGAATGGGAACAGACCCATCCCTCAGCCAGCGCACGGGAAACTCCAGCGTGCCAGCAACACCAGGGAACACCAAACCGGAGGCTTAGAATTAAAGAAGATATTTAGCATTAAACAAACAAAAAGGTCACTGACCCGTCAAAGCAAGCAAAGGAGTACCCGTGATCCAGTCCTGATGGTGCGCACGGCCAACCCCTCCGCCGCACGCAGCTCCTCTGCGGCCTTTGGAAAAGACTTCTGAGATCATCCCGTCCAATCTTTGACACATCTATGCCCTGACACCTAGGCCGTGGCAGTAAGTGCCATGTCCGATCATTCCTTGAACACCTGCAGTGATGGTCACTCCTCCATGTCCCTGGGGAGCCTGTTCCAGTGTTTAACAGTTGTTCCTGTGGAGGAATTCCTCATGATTTACAGCCCGAACCTCCCCTGGCTTGTGGCCACTTCCTCTTGCGCTGTTGTCCACAAAATCCCAGATTCATCATTATCTGGTGTGTAACACGCCAATCATTAGCCACTGTGGACGACACTGCCACAGGTTGTTCAACTCCCACCTTATCACAACCTCTCTTCAGGTAGTTGTAGAGAAGGATGAGATCCTCCTGAGCCTCCTCCAGGCTGAACACCCCAGCTGCCTTGGCTGCTCCTGACAGGACCTTTGGTCAAACACCCGCTACCCGCTCGGGCGGTTCCCGTGCTGGGAGCGGCTGGGGAGCTCAAGCGCACAGGGAGGCCCTGCGGCACCCTCGGCATCGCAGCAGCTGTTCGGCTGAGGGAGAGGGCACAACGCCCCAGCAACAGGCAGCAGTGCACCTGCCCGTCCTGGAAATACGCCTGCGTGCCATAGTCTTATATTAGCTGCAAAATAACCCCTCTAATCCCATAATTCGAAGGGGCATCTGTAACATTACTGGTTATTTCACAAGCTTGCAAGCATAGCCTGCTTGCTTTCCAGGTTAAATTATACAGTGGCTGTAGCAGCTTCCTCTGTTCAGCCAGCCAGATCTTCACAGTACCTGTAATACTCTTCCACAGGGAAGGCCTGTGGATTTTATGTAGATGAAATTGCATTAAATCAATATTCAAGGCATACAAAAAACTCACCTGAATGTCGCAGGCACACTGTTGCTCTGGGGCCATTTGCTGTACTTCTTTCATAGACTGAGTCACAAAGTATTTCAAAGACAAGGTTATATTTACATAACATTGATAAAAGACAAGAAGACAAAAATTATCTGACCTACTGCTCTAGTATCTGAAATGGCTCCAGCACTTAAGGCATTTACACATCCATGAAGCCTATAAGTAACATCAGCAGACTGTGTCTCCATTCCTATCACAGCATTACTCTTTTGGAGACTCTTGGATAGTGTCTCCTGAAAAGCTGCAACCTCTTCTAGATATCTTCTAACAATTGCAACTTTTCTGGTCAATGACTGTAGTACTGCAATTTCATGCTGCCGTCAGTGAAAGCCTCCCAATTTCAGAGATGTTTAATTTTGGTCTGTAGTTGCAGACTTATAGTTACACTGATAACTTCCAGCAGTGTAGCAGAAGTATAGCCAGAAATCAGTAGTCAAGAGCTGGTCACTCCCAGTAGCGCTGACAAAGGTTTCTTCTTGAGTATTTTTCTATACAGAGGAAGATGGAAGACATCCATTTTGGGGCTCCCTGCAATATTAGATTCATTACACTGTAGAAAAAGGGGGCAGAGATGGGCCAAAATGTTTTACACACTACTTAGAGAGATGCAACCAAGGTGGGAAAGCACAGCACAAAGCTCCTCCAGATTTGTGGAGACTTTCCAGATTTGTGGAGATAAACTCACTTTCTCATTCCAGCAAGCCTCTGTGTGCAGATACAGAGGCACCTGGTCTAGGCTCATGCACCAAACAGAAGCAACACAGTTCTATGTATTTTCTTCTGTGTACCAGCTCATGACTCCCACAAGGAAATCCTTGTCCTATGATGAGGTCAGAATCCTATACAATCAAGCGATCATTCAATACAAGCAAGACAGTAGTTCTACTGATGGACAAATACAACACTTGGAGAATTTTAAACCCAAGGGCAGTGCTGAAAAAATAAAATGGTAATAAACTGTCTGAAACAATTGCATTCTGGAAATTAAAAGAAAGGAAAGAATCTTCATTCAAAGAGTGAGCTTCAGGAATATCTTGTCCATAGGCATAGTGGGGGTACACACTTATTTCAAAGTCAGTCTTCTCAGGAGCAGTTTGTGACAACGTGGGAACGGCTCAGGATTCTTGACTTTCTCCTGGTCAGCTGCAGTGTGACACACCTGTAGGCAAATGCAGTGCGTGCTGCTTGTGTGTATTTGTGTGTGAACCTCTAACAAGTACAATTAATGCTTCTGTGACTTTTCTTGAAGGTGCTTATGAATTAATTGTCATATCGTCTTTAAAAGATTGCCTAAACTCAGGAATGATGATGACTGTGGTTGACAACTCTGATTCTTAGCTGCTTTCTCAAAAGGGTATTGCTCACCCATGCAGGAGACAAAAATTCCTTGCTGTGCAGTGAAAAACTTGAAATTAACTCCCTTCACAGCTGGAGACCGCTGTAAATTTCACCTGTTTCTTTCTCCAGTGCAAGACACTCTTTTTTCATCTTCTTTATAAGGAACAGGAACTCTTAAAAAAATTTAAAAACCTCCCTAGCCCCTTAGAAATTCTCTCCCAATAAAAAATATTAAACTTGATATGCTTGAGTATATTAGTCATGATTACAATATAAGACTTCTGTAGTGCTCCTACATTAGTGTTTCCTACATCAATTTATTTGCTTTAATAAAGACAATTTCTTACTCTTCACTGCCATATGTACTTTCTGAGGTTTGCATACAAACACACACTTGCAGATATGTGTGCTCTCCTCAGATACAAGTTTGAAAAAGTAGAGTTTTTAATGGTCCTGATGAATGTGACCAACAAGTCTCCTCATGGTGGGATTTTATAGGCTGGTGGCATTGAGTTGTTAATGGCTAAGAAGCTAATTGATTAACACGACTGTAAAGATCAACAAAAGCTTTGATTTGAAGCTACAGTCTGTACTGCTTGTTTTCAGTGATGTATTTTTTTTTCTGTAAGGATTTTATTCTGGAAATGTGCACTTTTAGAACATCCCTGCAATGGCAAATCTTATAAGTTAAATCCTAGTTCTGAAAATTTACAATTTAAGGTACCACAAAACTTTATTTTTATTTTTTTTTAAACTGAACTACATACCCTGTAAGGCTTCCAGGCTATTTTTAGGTGGTTTCTATAACAAGAGTTTTAGGATAGTAGATGAGGTCTACCCCTCCCTGACGCATAATGTTCTGCAAATGTATTCTTAGCAGCATGTTCTGACAGATTACAGCTTTCTAAAGGGAGATGGGAATTGCTTAAGGACAGCTCAGAAGCTTGACTACACATTTCTCCAGCTTGTCTGGAGATGGGGTTATTAATAACTGCCAAGCCCCTTGCTTGCCTCAGCAGCTCGTAGACAGCAAAGGGGGGAGTTGCTCAGTGTGCATTGGCTCAGCAGGAAGGTTGTTCTCTCTGTTACCTGTGGAGATACTATGGAGGAACTGATGCTGAGTTTCAGACCTCTGGGACTTCATGTCTCTGGAAACCCGGGGAGTTTTGTTTCTAGCTTTCTGTCTTACTGAAGATAAACCATCAATCTGCTCTTACTCCAACAGTCAGTTACAAACTTCTCCAGGAAATGCCCTAACTGAGCAGATAGCTGAGCTATAGTTAGGCTGCAGATGCTATGCAGTGATGAGGGAAGGACTATGTTGGTTGGCTCTGTTTTAGAAGAACTCATTTATAAATCAGAGATATCATCTGCACTGGCATGGGTTCTGTGTGAGCAGTTGCACACACACACAGAGCCCTTCTGAGAAATGGAAAATTGGAACCTGGCTGTTCTAGCTCTTTTGCTACAGTGCTATATTTAGGAAATTGTTACTTAGGAAAATCATTCAGGCTAGATCATTGGCAAACTGAATATGATATACTTTTTTTTTTCATAGAAATCAATGTTTCAAAATATTCCTGAAGAAAAGCGTTTGGCTTCCTTTATTTCCTTTTAAACTGGCAAAGTACTACACCATAGTACACTAGAACTGGACCTGAATTTGTGAACCGATGATTATGTTTCATTGCAAAAGTTGTGTCTTAACAGTGGGGTTGGTGGGCCTCCACTCCTGAAATACTGTATGTTAATTTCTGTGAGGTTAGCCTATAAATGTAGATGTCCATTTTCTAATGAGACACTGTAGTTTAGTTAGTCTTAATTCTCAAATTTTCTCAAGTCATGTTGTAGACAGACAGATTTCTATGTTTTAAGTCAATCTGTAAACACCCAGAGTAACCACCAAGGCTTATGTCAGCTGGCCCTCTTCATTCTTTAGCATATCTCTCACCATCTCATCACTGGTCCATCCAGTTACTGGTAAGGAGGAAGCTGCAACTGTAAATAACAGATAACAAAACTAAAGTGCCTCAGCAGTCATATGCAGCCTAAATAATTTGTGTTCCTGTTGATTACCATAGTTCAAGGAAACAATATTATGTCTCTATTCAAGCAGCCACTTAATGAAAAAAATCAAAAATTATTTGCAACAATGAAGGCTCCTACTCATAGCATCCCATTTTGATGCTCTAAGTTCATAAAGCCTATAACTGGTGGGGTTTTTTTCTTCTCTCAGTACAGTTTCACCCAGTCCTGCCAGTTCAGATAATTCTGATATTGTCCAATGACACTTTAAATTACTGCTAAATGAAAAACACTGCACTTCTGTGCCTTGGTTTCCCCCTTTGTACATAGACATCATAGCAACCCTTGTGAAATTACTCTGTGATTTAATGAACATTTTTAACATTAGATTTGGATATTATTGTGAGTATTCACTCTCTATGTGTACGTACATACATCTGGTTTTTGCTGTAGAACAGATTTTCTACAATACTTGGCAAAAATATAGAAGTGCGTTTATGCAAAAATAATGAATCTGGCATTTGAAGGAGAGTTGTAATTACAGTAAAACTTGTAAAAGATTGCAAAGAGGGATAGGAGTAGGAAATAAGATTAGTCAGCCACAGGCTCAGCTGGCCTGGGTGCACACACTCAGTGAGTAATTTGATGACAGCAGAAGCTGTCACAGGAAGACAGTCAGCAGCTTTATTGAATTGTTCTGGGCGTATTAATTGCCTATTTGCAATTACTTCTTTACCTTTCCTCCCTGTAGTAGCATTGTAGAACACTCTGTTGGTGAGTAAGGTGGTTGCCTAACTTTGTTCTTGGTACCGCTGTAATCCCAGCACTGATGTGATAATCACAGATTTGTGGGAGGAGGATTGTGCTCTTCATCCTGGCCATTACAGTGGTGCAGTGGGACTAGATGAGCTCAGCCAACAGAATGGGTCACTGCTGCAGGAGGGGCTGGTCCTGCATCTGCTCCAGCTCACTCTGTTTCCTGCTGCTTCTCTTGTGCCAGCTCTGATGTCTCAGTGAACTGTCAGAAGGGTAACTTAGCCAAAAAAACCAAAAACCATCCCAACAAAAACTCCCTATACTCCTGTAGATACATACCAATGGCAAGAGCGGATCAGGAATATGGGGCAGGGAAAGGGAGCAGGACCTCAGTGCTGCCTGCAGCTTCTCCAAATGGCTAAGGGGCATCCAAAACTGAGCTAATTAATCATGGATACTACAGGGTACAATTTCACTTCTACTTCTATTACCTTTTGTTGTCTGGGGCTTGCCAGACTCCGCTGTTAGACAAACCAGTTCAGCAGTCCAGCAGAAGACCAGAGTGAATGGCTGTTTTTCTGCCAAGTCAGTGTACTGCATCAGCTCAGCAGAATGAACAGAGGGGATAATGCAATGTTTAAGGAAGGAAGGTAGAAGAAGTGAGATGGGAAAGGGAAGAAAGAAGCCCTTTTTTTTAACAGATTGACTCAGCTGTTTGTCTAACAACCTCATGTATGTGGTTTCACACTTTTCCTAATGCAGGGAACTACAGACAGTCCTTTTCTCACACCCACAGGCATGGGTTCCTGTCCCCTTGTTTCTGCCTCACCTGTACAGCTGTGTGGCTGCCTGTGACTCACAGCAGCTCACTGCTCACCCAGGGACCATTTGTGCTTTTGATCAGCTCATCCTAGGTGAGATCATGGTGTGAGCTGAGAGAACAGCAGTGTGTGGCAGAGGAGGAGGGCAGCAGCCCTCTTCAGCAGCAATACAAATAAAAAGTGATATGCCCGTGATATGAAACTTCACTACACACTCCGTAACTGCTGTGGAGGCAGGCCTTGGTGGAGCTGGGCTGTAGGAATGAATGCCTGTTTGAATGGGGACTCCAGGTGACAGTCTACAGTCAGTATTGTGGAATAGCCGTTTCAGATGGCTTTTCCAGCCCGATCTGGGATCTGCAGCAGTCTGTCTAGGAGCTAAAATGGCTTAGGGGAACAATCTAAATCTTTGTAGATGTGACAACAAAAATCAATGTTTTTGTTCACTGCCATCTCCTGATCAAGTGGACTTCAAAAGCCTTTCCACAAAATAAGCCAGAAGGAGAGGTGTAATGGAAACTCCCAGGATGTGACAGACCGCTTGTGCAAGAAAAGCTGCCAAAACATAATAAGCCAGATTGACTAGCTGTAACTTCTGACTGAAGCAAGATTCCTGGTCTACAACACCTGAAAGGGGCCACTGAATACAACACTGATGAACATATATTTGAGCCAACTGTGCTTCACTCTGTTGCTGTGTCTCACAGACTTCCAAGAAACTGAGTGGCATCTTACTCCCACGGAGCCTACAGCCACCTTTTGGCCCATATTTTATTCCATTTATGCCAGTCGTTTAATGGACAGTAGTCTGGGAGAAGTGTAAAAAAGAGAAAAAAATTAAAAAGGGGGTGAAGGCAGAAACAAAGGAATAGTTCAGCATGCACTGTAACAAAGTACATAATTTTCCAATTACTTTTATCTTGAGGGTATGGCCCAGTGAAGATGCTTTGATATCTAAATAACTGTTGGAGTCATGGAGTCTTCTAGATTTGCCATTGCCAAGAACTTTACTTTCTACCAGAGTACACAGAAATAATGTCCTGTTTAAAACCAAGTCCTGTTTTAAACCAGAAGAAAACATTTGACAGGGAATCATATGTAAATAGGATTCCATTTCTGGCTGTGCTGCTGGCCTGCTAAATAATCTATGGGAAGTTAGTTTATCTTTCTGTGCATTTATTTCCCATAAATAAGGGTGCACATTCTTAGATGCTACTATTACTATGCATGTAATAAACGCCAATCACTCGCTTTTAAAAATTTATGAAAATTTAATAAGGAATAAAAATTGGTTATATAAAAAGAATAAAACAAATGCAATAATAATAAAAGTTAAAACAAACTTTTAGAGTCAGGACAAATCATGAGACAATAAAAAACAAAGAAAGGCAGCCCAGGCTGCGGCCCTCCCCCATCCCAGACAAAGGCTAGTCAGGGGAAGGTCCCAAGAGAGAAAAACCTCTCTCTTTTGAGGAACTTCTTTATGAATATGCATATTTTATTTGAAACAATTATTTTCAGCTGGTACTTGTCTTTCAACCCTCTGGCATCTTTGAGTCTGGTTTCAAATCATAAGAGGTTGTTTCTGTTGATAAGGAAGGCCATAAATTCTTCTTCACTAGAAAATTTAGGGGTCTCTGCAACTGTTATCTTTGTGCAAAGAATTCTTGATTATCTTCTCTCTTTCTTGAGCTAAAAAGAATATCACACACATAGCTTCTATTTTAATTACCAAAGCTTGATGTTAATTACAAAACTACATTCACTATATTACTCAAATGTTAATACAGCGTAACTTTTCTACCTAGCAGATTACATATAGTAAATATCTGCGTAGAGCCACACAATATGCCTTTCTCACAATGCAGCTGTAGTTATGTCCTAGTATGCTCGTGTAATAATTATACTCCAGCATTTACAATATTCCTCTTTCTGCTGAAAAAGAAGGAGGTTCACTAAGCAGGTGTAATTAAGACAAACACCACAGCATCACAGAATTGACAGGGCTGGAAGATTCTATTTCCAACCTCCCTGCCCAGGCAGGGTCACGAAGAGCAGGTGACACAGGAACACGATCGGGTGGGTTTTGAATGTCTCCAGAGAGGGAGACTCCACAGCCTCCCCGGGCAGCCTGCTCCAGTGCTCTCCCACCCGCAGTGCCAAGATGTTCTTCCTCATGCTGAGGTGGAACTTCTTGTTTTAGTTTATGGCCATTGCTCTTTGTCCTGTCACTGGGCACCACTGACAAGAGCCTGGCACTATTCTCTTGACACCCACCTTTGAAATATTTTTATGTATTGATGAGATCCCTTCTCCGTTTTTCTTCTCTAGACTAAGCAGGCTCAGCTCCCTCTGTCTCTCCACGTTAGGGAGATGTGCCAAACCCTTCATCACCTTGGTGGCCCTTTGCTAGCCTCTGTCAGCAGCCCCTTGCCTTTCACGTATTGGTGTGCTAGGATGTCTCTGAGACACGTTTAGGGACGCTCACAGAAGCTGTAAGCCAGGGGCGGGCAGAGTTTCCGACAGCGCCCGGCTCCGCTACCGATGCCCTCGCCCGGTGCCGGGCGCGGCCCCGCGCCGCCCCCTCCGTCCTACATTTCCCGGCGCCGCGCGCGCGGGGCGGCGCCACAGGAAGCGC
>VXBR01011549.1:566585-617058 GCA_013400215.1 Cisticola juncidis | reverse complement strand
CGCCCATTGCGGGGATTGCCCGGGCGGCGCCGGCGCCCCACGCCCCCCCGGTGCTGCCGAGCGGTGGCATCTGCGCACCCTTTGGGCTCCGGAACTCCAAAGACAGCGGGCACACCCCCCCTCTGGCCTTTGCCGCCTTGCGGCTCCTCAGCGGGGGCTTCCGCCAGGCCCCGCTCCGCGGCACGGCTCTCGGCGTGCTTGGGCCGGGGGAGGGCGGAGGTGGCGCCGTGCTCGGTTCCTCCTGTATGGTGAGGGACAAGGCACGGCGAGCAGTTAAACCCAGGCTACGGCTGTGTGTGGGGGACACTGGCACCGCTGGTACGCGCTGGGACAGCCTGGTTACTGCTATGTTTGCTCGGAGCTGTCGGCCCTTAAGTCTATTAACGTGTCGTGCTGGCGGCTCGGTGTAATGTTTCGACTTTGATTTGCCGAGCTTTGCAGGCGCTCTTAACTTTGGGGTACTTTCAGCAGATCCTCCGAATTCAGTTCCAGCTTAAGATTTGAGTTATTTAGAGTCACTTACTGGAGGTATAGGTAGCTGTATTGTAAGCTATCAAAACATAGCTCGGTCCTGTAGCTCACGTGGTTGTTCTGCTGCGCTGCTGTCTCCTACTCGATTTGTAATGGTGTGAATTGAAGGCCTCGAATGGGTAATCATTCCCTTTACAAAAGCATTAAGTGATTCCAGTAAGGTTTGTTAGCCCTCGGAGGAAATGACTGCATCCTTACAACTTGTCACAGTGAGTGGATGTTCATTTATGACACCGTGAAGCTCTCTCAGTTGGTAACCATTGTAAATAAACAAATTTCAAAAGTATTAAATAGTGAATGAGAAATTCATCTATCTTGTCTAAGAACTGAAGTTATCAAGTAGGTGACAGAGATGAGGAAAAAGAGGCAGGAGTAGTGTTTATCTTCTGTGAAACAGAACTAAAGTACGGTTAGTGCTCTGAATGGTAAGCGGTAAAAATAAAGAAGACCAATCTTAAAGATTTTGACACTTGTCCAGCTGCCTGAGTGCACAGCATGCTAATCTGAATGTATTTCAGGTGTGATAGGAAGCAGTGATTCATAATACAGTGGAACTGGTATTTATCACAGAGTTGCAGTAAGAGCTCAGTCATGAGGCTGGCGTCTGCGTTAAATTTTCATTGCTCCTGACAGTTCCCCAGAATACAACCAAGAAATGCAACCGCTTATGCTGGTGAATAAATTTTGTTCTCTGTGCTTTTGTTTTCTTTGTGCTTTTCTGGAAAAAAATGCCGGCACAATTTACACAACTCACTTTGAAGATGTGTGCTGATGTGGGACTGTTTCTTTTCCTTCTAGAGAAGAAAGGTGGAGGACAAAAGAGAGACCCCATATTTTCTATGAAGGATCCCCCTTAGACATAGGATGGGTTGGGTATTTCCATGTGTGCATTGTAAGTCGTCTGCAGCCAGTCTAGAGCTTTTAAATTTTGGCTTGGTTGTGTTAGATGACCAACTCTTCAGCTCCTGTGCTGTGCGTGTCTTAGGTTCCCACATGTGCTTATGATCTAGGACTTGAATCTGACTAGTTAGTACGGCCTCAGAAATGTGCAAAATCATATTTTGAAATATCACAGCTGCAGACCCAGAAATATGCCTGCTTAAGTCTTCAGGAGTGTTGAGTGAGAATTGTTTTGATCTTTCCTATCATGCCAATTTTGATTTTAGTGTTATATTTCCTATTCTGGATGCCTTAGAGGGAGGGGAGGGAGTGAACTCAGTTGCTAGTGAGAATTTGAAAGATCAGGAAAGAAAATGGAAAGAGAGATAGGAAAGAGCTGAGTAACGGTAAAATAACTCCAGTAAAGAAAATGAAATCTTCGTGTTATGCACAGTAATAAACTTTATGATAAATAAATGGCTTAGGTTACTTTTAGGAGAAGACCTTTTCCCTTTTGACTACATGCACCCTTTGTGTTGTCATCCAGGACAGACCATCGTTGGCTGCTTGGGGCTAGGAGAGTGTATTTGGACTATAATGAAGGACTGAGGCTGGCTGGCCGCTCCAATTGCAGTTGGCATTCCCTGTCTTGAGCGACTGCTGGCAGATGGCCGGGCTTTCAGGTTGCCTTGCTGCCCTGTGCTCCTCAGCCCGCGTCTTTGCTATGCGCAGGCTGTCATCCAGCCCAGGAGGAGAGCAGGAGCTTTCCTTGTCACTGCAAGAGCTCTGTTCGTTTCCAATACCTTCTTCAAATTTAATCAAAAGGTGACAGTATGGGTGTTGTAAAGAAGTTGTTGCAGAAGATACAGAGTTATTCCCAGTTTGCTGTCCTTAGATTACTTAGAAACAGACTTTAATAAAGCGTGTGTAGGAATGGTCTGTAAATTCAAAAAGATGACTTGCTTTAGAATTATGACTGTTAGCACATCACAAATGGTGAGTAGAAGATAATGATGTAGTTTTGAATCTTTAAAGACATAATCAGAATTGGAAAACCTTGTATCTTGTGAATAGAGAAGAGGTATTTTTGTTTTCTTTGGTAGTTCAACATCAAGGTTCCTATGAGAATCATCTTGACAAATCTATTAACGTAAGATAATATTCAAGCATGTTATTGGCACATTTACATAGATGTGTGGTTTTGATGCTGTAAACCTTTTTCCAAAAAGTGGCTACTTCCAGTATTAAAAGGTGAGTCTTTGCAACAGACAATAAATAAGCCCAGTGACTTTAATTTTCAAGCACTTATCACATCAATTCTTTCCCATGTTGCACAGTCACGTACCTCCAGTCGAGTAAGGAATTGAATTGCATCTGAATTTTTTTCTTGGCTGACATTCAATCCACCTCATTGCTGTGTCAAGTGCAGTCGAAGTATGTGAATGGCGTGGACAGTATTACCCCATGTAATCTTTTAAAATGTGTTTTTTTTCTGCTGTTTTCATTGCTGCAGTGATCTCATTCATGATTTGATGCACAGGTCTCTTCAGCTGACTGTTGTTTTTAGCACTTCTGTTACAATCACTGTACTGCTCCTATCATGAAGCAACCATCTGAAGCAGTAGCTGAGACTCCTTCAGATTTTTTTTCTAATGAATTTATCAGTGTTAAATTACAGGGTTTGATTTCCTCCCCTGCATGATACTGTGGTGTTGTCTGAGATATGCATTCCTTGCTGTTTACTGTGTGAAGCTATTTCCATTATCTGCAGTGAACTCCTGGTTGCTATATTTTTTGAGACTCTGGAAACACTTGGACTGCTCACTACAAAATGCTGCTTCAAAATGTAAAATTTCTGGGAGGTTTTATGGAGATTCTCTTGGTGTGTGTGATGCTAGGCACTTAGAACATTCTATAGTAGAGGTCAGCGTAATCAGCCTTAAATATTTGGGGTTTTTTTAAAAATATGAATCAGGTATTTAATCTGCAACTGGAACTTTTTAGAAGTTCTTTAAAAGTTCTGCTGACAGTCAACTTGAAGTTTCTCACTTTTTCTTGAAAGCTGTGGTTTTTTTGAGGCATAGACTTCTGTCTCCACATTAAAATTTAAGTCATTGCTACTTTTTGATTTCTCTGACATTTCGGACCGCTTTTTTATTTCCTGCATCAAAAAAAGTTAAATAAAAAAGACTTGAGGTAAACCTAATACCTTTTTGTGATGTTTTGTATTTCTTTGGGTGGTGGTTAGGCACAGAAAACATTACTTCTGAAAAATGCCATTCCTTGACATTTGTGAGAGAATGTAATGTCTCTTTGCACCTTGTATACCATTTGAATCTTGTGGATAACTTCAAATTTTGTAGAAGGGTGAAAATTTTGGGAATTTTCTGAAGTGTTTTTGTACTGTTCTTAAAACCATCTTCCTGGTCGTCTCTCCCCCTTCTCCCCCCTCCAAGTGTAGAAAGGTAGAAGGATAATACAGGTGCTGTTTGCAATCCTCACTGAGTCTCCCTGCCAGGTGACTGATGTAGCTGGGGCTGGCTGGGATAGTGGCAGGGCTATCCAGGCAGGAATGGGAAGCCTGAAGCTTGGCATGACAGCTGCTTTGTGCAGGGAGTGGAGGTGAGCTGAGAAGAAGGCTCAGGCCCAGAGGATAAAAGAACTTTCCAGTTAGGTCTAGTCAAGTTAAGTTTTAAGAAGAAAATGTGGAGACTTAATAACAGATCTTTAAGAGGACACTGGTAACTTTTCACAACCTTTTCCTTAAAGAAGCTTTCACTAGACCCTGTAGAATGAAAACTGAGGAAAATCAAGCAAATAACCCAGATGGAGGCAATAATCCTGTTTGGGCCATCTTGTATAATACTTGAGCAACTTTGAGGCACAAACCTATAGTAAACAAATGGCCTTTTATTGTTTTGCATGCAGCTGTTATGTACTATACATGTCAGTTATGTTTATATGGCTTTCAGAG
Organism: Cisticola juncidis; assembly: GCA_013400215.1. Lineage (NCBI taxonomy): Eukaryota > Metazoa > Chordata > Aves > Passeriformes > Cisticolidae > Cisticola > Cisticola juncidis. The sequence goes on along the minus strand of VXBR01011549.1, from coordinate 612,674 downwards.
TATCATCAAAATTTTGCTTATGTAATAGTATACAACAAAATCACATTTTTGTAGTTACTTGTCACTGGTGGATTAATAGTGAGGAGCAAGTTGCAAATTTTGCTGTAGATGGTGTGGTAGGCTGACCCTAGCCAGACACTGCTGTATTCCTCCCCTCTTCAGCTGAGCAGAGGAGAGAAAGTACAACCAAAGGGTCTTGGGTCAAGAGAGTCACAGGGAGGAATCACTCGGCCATTACAGTCATGGGCAGAACAGACTTGACTTGGGGAAATTAATATAATTTGTTACCTATCAAATCCTAGTAGATTGATGGGAAATTAAACTTAAATCTTAAAACACCTTCCCCACACCTCACCCTTCTTTCTGGGCTCAACTTCATTCTTGATTTTTCTCTCTCTCCTACCCCTCTGTAGTGCAGGGGAGTTAATGTTCAGTGCTTCACACATTTTCACTGTTGCTTCTTCCTCCTTAGGGCCAGAACTCTATACTCTTCCCCCACTCCAGCATGGAGTCTCTCCATGAACTTCTCCAGCCTGAGTCCTTTCCACGGGCTACACTCTTCACGAACTCCTCCACTGTGGGTCCTTTCCACAGGGTGCAGTCCTTGAGGAACAGACTGCTTCAGTGTGGGCCACAAGTTCACACCGCGTGGGTCACACGTTGTGCCAGCTCCTTCTCCAACATGGGCTTCTCTCTCTGCAGGGCCTGCCAGGAGCTTGCTCCGCTGTAGGTTTCCCATGGGGTCACAGACTGTCTCCTACGGGTGCATCTATGTGCTCCAGAATGGGGTCATCCATGGGCAGCAGTGGGACAGCCTGTGTCACCATGGGCCGCAGGGGAATCAGCCCCCACACCTGGAGCACCTCCTCCCTCCACTTCTGCACTGACCTTGGTGTCTGCAGAGTTGTTCTCACATAATCTCATTTCTTTGGCTGCTGCTGCTCAGGTTCTGCATTTTCCCCTTTCTTTAATATATTACCTCAGAGGTGCTACCACAGTTGCTGATGGGCTCAGCCTTGGCCAGGGGCAAGTCTGTCTTGGAGCTGGCTGCCAGTGGCTCTATTGGACATAGGGGAGGCTTCTGGCAGCCTCTCACAGAAGGGGGCACCTCAGTGGGCCCCCCCACTACCAGAGCCCTGCCATGCAAACGCAGTATAGATAGCACTGGACAGGAACTCAGTATGAATTACTGTTTGCATTAACCACACTTTGATAGTTGACTCTACACCATATATTAATGCAAGCCTTCAGTGCAAATGTGCTTCATCAGTACAACTGCAGGAATGGTTTACACTCAGCTTAGTGAATTCAGTTATGCCTTATTTCACAATAGCTGGAGATGCACCATGAAAAGCTCTATCTGTGCTATCACATAGATAATCCTTTAGGAATTTGCATAGGATCTCAGTTTCACAGTTCCAAAATCCTGTAATCTGCTGTGGAAAATTCGAGATGAGATCATTTTCTGGGGAGAGTGCTGCTGACCTTTAAATGCCCCTCTTCATGTTACTGCTTGGCTACAAGGTCTTTTTCCAAGAGTGGGTAGATTCTGGTTAGTCGTTTTTTATATTTTTTTCTTCTGGGAAGGCACTGTTGCTTGGAATACATTTGTCTTCATCTCATTGCAGGTGGTTTTGCAGTGGTTAAAATTATGTTGTGATGGCATTTGGAGAGCCAGAAGTGTGTGAGAGGATTGTGAGCAATCCAGAGTTCATTCACAGTGCTTCCTTAGCAGAGCTGTAGTATCAATTTGCTGGACAGCTGTCCTGATATTGAGTACTAGTTAAATGCTTTTTAAATCTGCTGTACCTCTGTTTTATTCTTTCTTTTTTTACAGCTGATGCCTTTGAAATGTTGGCACTTTGAACATGTTTTCTTGCCTTTTTTTTTTGGGAGGTGGTGTGAATACAGTTGAGGCTGGTGATGGGGTCTGGGAACCTGCAGGGTGGTAGAAGCATTAATGTACAAAAGCCACGAGCCCAGTAATGAGTCCAGGAAGCAGGAGCATGTGGAATGCTGACACTTGGGGATCATATGGCAAGGAAGAGAATTCATGTGGAGGCTGCCTTTTGTGAACCAAAAAGCCTTTTGTAGCCTCCTATTTATGATGTTTGATGCTTTACATTCTAATGGGCTTTGCAGCTAATTCGTTTTTTCTTTATCCTGAAAGGTAATGTTTTCAGAAGATTTTCTTCAGTGAAATCGTCTTACAGTGATACAGTTTTAATGTAGACATTCTGAAATCTCTCTGAAAATATGACATCTGCTTAGGTAACCAATTTATTTTCAGTAATGCTGGTTACAACCTGTTCTTTAAATAGTTGTAGCTAATGAATTGATAGATCCTAAAAGAATTCGTGCCAAAACGTGATGTAATGTTATACTAAGTTTTGAATTTAATCTTTGTAGTTTTCTGAGGCAGCTTTACTCCTATATGTAGAAGATAGCTTTGACTGGTAAGTTTCACTTTTCCCTACTGCCTCCTCCTCAAAAATCAAAGCAAAAATGTGAATGCTTTTTTACCTTCTTGTGTGCAATTTATCCCTCCTTGGTGAAGGAGATCAGTGTGATCTTCCCCCTTATCACAGTCAGACAGAAAAGAATTGTCATTTGGCAAGTAACTATAACTTGTCACGTGCCAATATAGTGCTTTAACTAAAGCCTTAAGTTTCTATTTCATATCCTAGAATTAATCTGGACTATTGGATGTAGTTGGAAGGTAATGACAGTGGTAACTGGCAAGGGTTACCTGTGGTCAGGATGAAAGAAATGTATTCTTTGTGTAGTCTGAATTGAAATGCTGAAGCTGGTTATTGTACTTCTGTTTTTTGCAGAGAGCTGCAATGTAAGAAATAGATTTTTAGTTTTCACAGGTTGAATAGGGAATGAGGGAAGAAGTTACGCCCCCAGTGAAGTTTGCTTAACCAGAAGTTTGTGAAGTGATCAATCTGGCTCATTCTTGTAGCAGCTTCCTAGTACCTAAAGCAGGCCTACAAAAGAGCTGGAGAAGGACTCTCTACAGGGGCATATAGGAATAGGATAAGGGGAGTGGATGAAAACTGAAAGAGGACAGGTTTACATTAGATGTGAGGAAGAAATTCTTCACTGTGAGGGTGGTGGAGCTCTGGAACAGGTTGCCCAGTGAAGTTGTGGGTGCTCCATCCCTGGTAGTGTTTCAGGCTGGGTTGAATGTGGCTCTGAGCAAGTGGGAGGTGTCCCTGCCCATGGCAGAGGAGTTGGACTGGGTGACCTTTAAGTCTTTTCCAGCCCAGGCTATGGTTCTATGAGTCTGATTCAGGTTGAACAGACTTACTGTATGAACAGATTCAGCTTGAATTGTGCTGGCACAAAATTTTTTGTGCCACTGAGGTGAACTTAGACTGAGGAACTACAGTAAAGTTTATTCTTAAGCCAAATCAGCTCTGTCGTCTCATCTGTTATTTGACTTTGCAAACACTTGGGTTGATGAGGGGAGTACGTGGAAGGATGACTGTTCAAATTAGCACTGCTGCTGAGAAGTTAGAGCTTCCCATTCAGGCAAAGTTGCATTTTGTGAGGAAAGGAAATGGTGCAGGTAGTTACAGATGTGAGTGAAGTTAATCAAGAAGGACTGAGAGCCATGCTGAAATGGTGGGTAGAAAAGCAATTTGACTTAATTGTAAACTCAACAGCCAATGAAGAATGAAACAAAGGACTTCCACTCTCAATGACAAAAAATTAGTGGAACTCAGGTGTAATTAAAAAAAAAATCTCTTTGATTTTTGCTATTGGTAGTGTCTCTCTTCATCTGTTTTAGAAATCTTCCTGGAGGATTTGGCAGCAAATGTCTGATCTCCCTTAGGAAGCAAATACTGAAATGACTGATGAGCAATCAGTCAAACTGAAAGATCTCTCTTTTGCCTCATCACATTTTCTCTCACATAAATTGTTATGTGTGGTACTCTGCAAGTGATAATTGTTATCATTTCAGCTGTAGCAGGAAATGGAGCTAGTGGTTTTAATTTTAAGTCTGTCATCTCTATCTCAAAAATTTCTAATTTTCAGGATCATCTATGGAGTCTGAAACTGTTTAATGGATTCTCTCTAGAAGTAGTTCTGGATGCCACAACTCAAACACAGATTAAAAAGTACAGTGTGATTTATAATGAGGTGGGCTGACCTTAGGCAGATGCTCACCCAGCCACACTCTCTCCCCACCTCAACCAGGCAGGGGTAAAAAAAAAGAAGGAAAAGCTCATGGATCAAGACAAAGACAGAGAGATTACGTACTGATAATCGTCATGGCAAAACAGGTTCAACTTGAGACACATTAATTAATTAATTTTCTTCCACACAGGATAGAATTGGATGGTGAGAAACAAAAGACAATTAAAGCAGCACCTTTGTCACCCTTTTTCAACTTCAGTCCTGCACTCCTTATTCCCCACCTGCCCTGTCCCTGGTGGATGCAAGGGGATGGGGATTTATGGTCAGTCCAAAACAACCTGTCACTGCTGTTCCTTCCTCCTCACACTTGTCCTGTGCTCCAGAGCGGTATGCTCCATGGGCTACAGTGTGGGTACATGCTCCACTGTGGTTCTTCATCAGCTACAGAGAATCTTCGCACCAGTGCCTGGAGTTTCTACTTGCTGTCCTTCTCTGACCCTGGTGTTCACACTAGTTTTGCTCACGAACTTGAATTTTTTTTTACCCCTTGCCCTTCTCTCTGTGTGGTATTATTTTCTGTCCTTTCTTAAATACATTTTCCCAGGTATGCCACCAGCCTAGGCAGTGGGCTCACCTGAGTCCTGTGGCTTGTTTTTAGAGCTGGCTGTGTCTGGTGAGGTACAGCTCCTTGCCTCTCCCCACAGAGGTCATCCCTGGAGCCCCTCTGCTGCCAGCAACTTGACACACACACCCCCTGTACGTGTACTCAGTTGGTAATGCAGTTAAATTAGATCATACCAAATACAAAAAAACAGGGGGCAAGCTGATGTGGTTTTCTTTCAACTGTAACATTTTACAAGTAACGCTTCTTTTTGGCCATTTTGGGACTATTCCTACAGTATTGCATTGCATCCTATTGTTCCTTTTATAAATGGCCAGGGTTACCAAAAAGTTTGTTTTGTTGCTGGGTGTTTGGAGACCATTGCTTGTAGCACCTGTGGAAGAAACTTGTCAAGGGATGTGCAGATCTTTTTCATTTGTACTCGTGGAAGATACTTTTATCCTGAGCCAGTGCCAGCTGTTCCATGGTTTCTGTTGGAAGTTACTGTCCTCTGCTGGATGGCAGCAGAGTTTTTATGTTGTCAGTCAGAATTTTTCAGATTAATGATCTAGTTAAGACGACCTAGCTCACTTTTCCCGAGTTGCATTGAGAATGCTGACAGGGTGTGCTTTCTCAGTGGATTTGCAGAGTGGTGATTTCTGGCAAGGTGGCAGCAATAAACACTCATACTTGAGCTGCAAGTCCTCTTGTAGATAAAGTCCATGTACATCATCTGTCTTCCTCTATCTGTTCAGAATAAATGTAGGGTTAGTTGAACCTGCAAGTAAGGGTAGATACTGCCCTCACTTTCTCACTGTCTGATGTAGATTAGAAAGGACTTGTACCTTGCCTTGGCCTGACAAAGATATAGGAGTGTAACCTCTTAGTAGAGGACACTGAAGGAAAATTGCTTGACTACTGTGTAGTGAATTAAGCTGGTAAATGTGCTACTGAAAATATGAGGAAAGAATCATTCCCCTGAGACTTTGTATAAAGATGGGGTATTGTGCCATTTTAAATACTTAACAGCTTTAAGACCTGCAGTGTTTGCTATTTGTGTAAGAGGCCATTATTAATGTTTTGTGTTTTGAAGTTTCAGAATAATTTTATCACATATGTCAGCCTCTGAATGATATTATCTCTCTTTTTAAGGTACTAGCATGAAGTTGCTGGCCATAAGGATGCTCTTCTGTAGTCTTAGTGCTATAAAAGGTTCTTAGGTATCTGTTTATAACAAGTAAGATATGCAGAGTCTTTGGTGTTTCAAGACTTTTATAGATGAATGAAGACTTGTAATTCACTAGTTTACCATCTGTTACTGAACTTAGCTGAGTTGGTAGTTAATCTTCTTTGGAGTGAGGAGGAAGGTTCTGCATTTCCTTTTTAGGCCGGTTACAGAATAGTAACCAATCTGTTACACTGGTATCCTGCTGTAATTAACACTGCAGTCCCAACTCTTAAAACCAGCCCTTTCACCAAAAGGAATCTCTCCCATCCTTCTGAGATCATGTGTTTGCCCCCTGCTTTTTGTTGGCACAGTTGTTTGCATGGAACATGTGGTGCACTGCATCAGGGACTCTTCTCTCTTGCATGACTTTTTCCCTTTTCTTTTTGTTTAGTTTTGTTTAGTTTCTTTTTTTCCAGATTGGCTGTTCGCTATGTTAGACCATGAGGTCGAGAGACAGCTATATAGGCAAAAGTGAAAGTGCGTAATAGGCTGAACTGGAAAGGCAGAACAAATTTGGTTTTTTCTGTCCCTTTCTGCAGTGGCTGATCATTTATCACCTTACAGTATTCAGACCCTGTAAGGTGGTGTGATTTCTCTAAGCCACCTTTGTTCTAATGGATTTTACAAAGTTCACAAGGTGATTTCACAGCTGGTGTTAAAGGACAATGTGGACCATGACACCATTCGGTAAAGCAGCGTGTTCCTTCAATTGTAACACTCACTGAGACCACAGTATTTAATTAGCGGATTAATAAGCAGCATGTTTTATTTATTAAAGTAATCTGCATTGAATGTGAAGTAATATTGAATGTGAAATAAGAAAACTGAGGTGTCAGGAAAATGAAACTCGGGTAGCTGAATTAGTAAGCAAAGCATATTTGTCTGGAGATGGGGAGGTTGGATTTCTTCTTTGAGGTGCTTTGTGCTGACTTCACAAGCAAGCTTCTCTTAAACTCTGGTGGCCTTCACACAGTAGCTTTAAAGTTCATGTATTGTATAGGTGCTCGATGTTGATTTGTTCCTTTTTTAGCCATATCGCTTGGCAGGCAGTGTAAAATTTGTGGTGGTTAACTATTGCCATAGCACAGGGAACAGAATTGCACTATTTTTCCAAGCAAAGAATAGTTCTCCTTTTTGAAAAGTAAGGTAGAAGCTTTTAAAATGGTTTAATTCCATGCCAGAATTTCTTCCCTCAGTATTGTAGTGGGCTCGGTCAGACAGAGGAGCTTTACAGTTCAGCTACAGTGTCTCTGCTGGGTAAGAAATAACGTTGGGGTTTTTTTGCAAGTACTTGCATAAGTGAGTCTTCTGACTGCAGTATTTGCCACTTCTGTATTTTGGCACTACTTATTTGTAGTTGTTTGTTTGGTCCTGCTGTAGTCTGTTGACAGCAGGCAAGACTTCTGAAGTAGCTTTTTGTTTTTCAGAAGGGGAGCACACAAATCTTTTTTTAGTTGTTTTTACTGAGGCCTTGGCAGCTTGAGGCTTTTGTAAACACTTCTGCAAGACTGAAAGTGATTGAAATGGTATATTTCTAATGGATTCCTCCTTTGTATGCTTGCTCATACATCCATGTTCATTAGCAGTTGATTTTCCTGTATGTATGTATGGAAGCATCTTCTAGACTGTTCAGTTTACTTCCTTAAAGAAGTTCTCTGTCTTATTCTGTGTGTATGAACAAGAAGAATCCTAGTGGTTATGTCTGCTTTTCAGTAACTTTTTTTCCCCTTTGACTGAAAGCAGAATAACCAAAGCAAAAGCTCAAAGAATGAATGAAACCTGCTCTCCTGCGGATCCCTCTGTCCTCATTGTGTGGCTTCTGTTAGTCTTGTCAGTCTCAAAAGCCCTCACCTCTGCCTCCTGCTCTGCTGGTCTCTTCTAAAGATCACTATGCTCTCTCTTCCCCAGGCTTCCTATCCTCATATGTTACTGTAAAAACAGGTTGAGAGTTTCTTCCCCCTCAGGTGCAATTAGTTTTCAATTTAATATCTTCATAGAAGAATAGCTATGCAGAATGTCAGCTATACCATCTGTCCCATCAGTATCATCTGTCACTCTGCTTCAGGCCACCTGTGTTAATAAGGAAAGCTTTGCTTTTGCTTGTCAAAACACCTTCAACACTTCCGTGTTTTCTAACCACTTAATTAAAAATAAAAAAGGGGAGGCATAAAAAGGGGGGAGGCATAACCAGTTGTGATTGACAGATATGCTTTTTTTTTCAAGTGTGGACTGGTATGTATCTTCCTTTTGGGTTTATTAATTTATTTTAGTCATTACTTGAAATTGGAAAGAGTGGAATGAATGCAGGAGAGAGAAGAAATCTCAATCTAAAAACATTGCAGAGTATGACAAATAGAAACAATTGCCTGTGGCAGCATGGGAAACATCATTAAAAGCTCTAGAGCTTTCAAAATATCTGCTGAATTGTCTTCTGTGAAACTTCAGTAAACTAGGGGAGAGCTAATAAAAGCCACTACATAGTACTGTTCTGGAAAACACTTACTTGATTGGAGTTTGTATTCTTGTTGAAGACTAAATTAACTGTTCTGTTATAAAAACATTTATTGTGGGCAGCAGAACTGCAAAACCCACTTTTCTCTGAATTTATTCTTTTTCCTTTTTAGCAAGTGTATATATAGGTGTTCCATCTCTTTTTATCCCTATTGTCAGGGATTTTTTGCTGGGCAAGGATGGTATATACTTGGTTGGACTGAACGGGCCAAACAGCCCTAGTGGTATTGGAGCTGTTCATGACTTCCTCTCCAGTAGCACTGAGCTTGGCCAGCCTTATTCACTGATGGCTTACAATACACACAGAGCAGCTGAAATTGGACAAAGGGTTTTAAAGGCACTTTTGGGGGAAAAGGGGGAAGTAACAGAGTGCATAAAACTCACTCAGTTAAAAAAGTGTAAGAAAGACTGCCAAAAAAGACATTGGAAGTCAGGTATTGCATGTGTTCAATCATCCTAATTAGTTAAAAAAGGTGATAAGTTAAAAGTTTAATTAAAAGAAATTAAACATCCAATGATTTATTTAAACATGTTTGAGAGACTTGTTTTTGTTGGGTAGCCATGCTCTGGGAATTAGAGAATAAGATCGGTGTGTAGTTCAACATTTCCGTATTTTGTCCACATCTCATCATTCTCTTGTGGGTGATCTGCAGGGTGGCAGGTAGTTATTTTTTGCAGTGGTCTTTTGTGTTTGCTTTTGTTTGTTGTTTTGATTTTTTTAAATTGGTAATGTACACTTAAAAGGATTAAAATCTAAACAGGTCAGCTTCCTGACCAGGCGCATAGCATTGCCTGAATACTCACAATTTTTTCTCTCAAATATGACTTACTTTTGCAAGTTTTATGGCAAAACAAATTTGTATTAGTATCAGCATGTCTGCAACTGTCCATCTTACCCTAAAATGTGGAAATCAGCTTCCTGCAATCACTTTAGAATTGGGCCTAGTTGTATGTGTAGGCATTTTATTTTATAGTGTAACTTTTTGATTAATTTCTCCCTTTCTGTTCCTTTTCCATGGTGTTCCCACAAATAGGTTTAAGATATTATTGTTAATATATTCATAATTGCAGGACAAAGCCTTATTTACTGTCAGAATTTAGGAGGTGTTGATGTATTTAAGTACAAACATTGCACATTCTCTCAATAAATGGCATCTTTGCTGTGATTCTCGCAAGCCTGTCTGTGTTACACAGTTCTAAAAGGATGTATTTTCTGAAGTTTTGGCACCAAGGCAGTGATGTGTGTTCACGAGATCATGACCTTTCATACTGGGTGTGTTGGAGCTTAGCCTGGTGCTGGCTCGCTGCTGCATCAGAGCCTGGCAGGTGTGAAAGATGAGTCTCACCCAGTTCCCTCTCAGGTATTCATCCTCATTTGTATTTGAAAACAGCTTCAGTTACACTGATAGCGCTGGAGCTCTGTGCACAGCACAGGAGGCAAGGTGCGCTTGCTTAAAGGAATTTTCATCTAACATTAATGTTCCCCAGGGGCCCCTGTGGGCTCGGAGTAGGCTTAGCGCTCGTGTGGCTGTACGCAGCAGAAACACTTTTCTTTACACTCCCTGTTTCTGGCGTGTCTTGTTGCAAGATAACCACACACAGAATGTGGAGGCACGAAGGGCTTTCTGAGCGGGGTGACATCCTCTCAATGACACAGCCCCTTAGGTACTATGGGGTGCCTGCATTGAAGGAATTGTTCTTCACGTGTATGGGCTCTCCTGTTGTTTACTGACAAATGGTTTTTAGTGGCAGAACGTGCAGCTTGCAGTCAGGCATTGCTCCCTCGGATATGCTGGCAGGTAGAAGTGCTGATGCTGCTGCAGGAACTGCTGATTCTGGGTTATTTTAAGACAGGATTGGCTGCCCAGTATAGTTACAGTCAGCATACTGGCAATAACTAGGGAGGCAGTCTGGGGTGACTGAGGGGGAGCTGGGGACTGCTGAGATCAGCCCAGCTATTAAAATGTGTTATCCTTAAATATTAAAAAAAGTTTTTGAGCTTGCCCATCAGAAACAAAGCCTTACAAGCTTACAAGCATACCTCTGGCAAAGTCTAGCTGTGAAGAAGTTTATAGAAATCGGTCTTTTCCATAAGTTCCTTATTTTTAAGTTTCCAGTTGGCTCACATTAGGTAATATTTAGCATAAGATACTTTCCTCTGCCAGAACTGTCAAACAGTATATGATCCTTCACAGGCAGAAACCCAAATTGTCCCATTTACTTGGGGCAGCGCTCATATTGACAGCTTGCTGAAAGAAACTGAGAATGATTTATGCACTTACAGGGATAATCTGTAGTTTCTTACTGACTTTTCACACCACTGAATGTAAATTATCAGAATTTGTTATAATTGCTTTTCTACACAATTAGTGTACAAATAAATAGCCAGCAGAATACAAATGAATGAATTGTAAAATTATGTGTAAAATTTAAAATATACTCACAGAAGTAAATGTAGACAGCTCTAAGAAGCTTAGATGGCCTTCTAGTGAGGTTTGTAACAGTCATCTAATGTCTGTGCAGATAAGTAGACAATATATAGTTGCACACCAGATATATTATGTAGTTGTATAGATATAGTAGCACACCAGATATATTTAGTTTTAGGTTTGCATATGTACATAGTAATAAATTTTATATTATGATTTGTAGCATCTTGACAATTCAGAGATGAGTGATTGAATTTTGGAATTAATTACTGTGACTTTGCTTCTTTATGTATTGATTAGTTTTTGTAAAATGAGGTGTTATTTCACTGTATCAAGACAGCCATATCACTTAAATGCTGTGTACACTTACTTCTGCAAGAGTAATGTAGCAGTGCAGTTATATTTGAAGGACTTTTTTTGCTAAGTAGAGGTAATCTGTCTGTTTTGTGCTTGTATTAAAGAGAGACTTAAGGTATTGGAGAGGGGCTGACTGCAATGGTGTGTACTGACAGTGGTGTGTACTTGCACGGACAAGGAGAAATGGCTCCAAAGTGAGAGTGGGTTTAGATATGATGTTAGGGGGAAATTCTTTACTGTGGGGTGGTGAGGCAGTGGAACAGGTTGTGCAGAGAAATTGTGGATGTCCATCCCTGGAAGTGCTATTGTAGATATATGGAATAAATATGCTATAAAACTGAAGCAGTAAATTATTGTTACACCTACAAGTTAACATCTTCTGTCTGTTGAAACAAGATAATTTTAGTGAAAGCCAACACAGAAAGGGTGGAAAAACTAACTGTACACAGTAAAAGCAAGCTTAGAAGAAAAGAGGAAATGGGACTAAAATTGTGTGAGGAAATGAGGCTTTAGCAGGACTTTTTGTTCTTGCCTAATGTCCTTTTGCCTATTTTGGCCTTGAGATCTTTTTTGTAAGAACCCGAATGGTGCCCACAAGGCTTGTGAAGACAGGCAGCAGAGGAAAGGCAAGATGTACAGGACTTGGTCTGTCTGCTTAGTGCATTTGCAGCATGGGCAGCTCTTAGCTATGGTCACAGCTTGGTGCCTGAGGTAGGATGGGCAGAAGAATGGAGCAGCAAAGAAACCAGGTCACTGTTAGAGACTAGCCTTTCCTAATTTTGCTGCTTACAGAACATCTTGACTGTCTCCTACTGTCTGTTAGGGTGACTTTAAACATGGTTATATGTAGGCTGAAAGTGCTCACACCAAAGCTATTTACGCATATGTATGTCTAAATATATAAAACACCTTAAGGGTTGCAGCAGAGTAGCACTTTTAAGTTCTTCAAAATTGTATCTGATTCCAGTACAAATGCTCAGCTTAATAAACCAGTCCACTCTTGTTAAGAGTAAACCTTGAATACTTTCTGTGGGTGATTAATCCCTTCGGCTTTTCACTTCTGGGAGTTTCTATTTAAGGTAGAATGGGAAATGCTTTTGGTGTTTTCATTGTGGTATTCTATAAAGTGCATTTAAGTATATTGAGAAAAACACAGCAGCTTGCCAATAGTTCAGTCAAAAGTTAAGAAGATTGTGGACAGCTGAGTTATCTATTACTGTGTGTTACACAAGCACACAACAGGTGAGGATCTGAGATGGGTACCAGTGTATCACAGCCTCATCTTCTTTCTGCGGATATTCTTTGACTTTAGGGTATTTAACAGTTTCTGTGAATATAGGCTGAATGAATGCTTGTTGCTTCTAAAATGGTTTGTACAGGTCATGTTTATTTTAAAAGGGTTTGTTTCATTACCTCCCTTTCTTCTAGGAAACCCAGCGCTTGCTGGCGGAGCCAGTCCCTGGGATAAAAGCGGAGCCAGATGAAAGCAACGCACGCTATTTTCATGTGGTCATTGCAGGTCCACAGGATTCCCCCTTTGAGGGTGGGACATTTAAACTTGAACTATTCCTTCCAGAAGAATATCCAATGGCAGCTCCTAAAGTACGTTTCATGACCAAAATTTACCATCCTAATGTAGACAAGCTGGGAAGAATATGTTTAGATATTTTGAAAGGTAAGTGTTACCGTGTTTTCTTTCTTCTTATCGTATTAAATACAGATATTTGTAAATTGACCCTAAAGAGTTTTCATGCGTTCAAAGAATATCTTGCTTCTTCTTTAATCTGGAAAAACTTGCTATTTCTGTAGACTGTGGTGAATATGGTGTTTCATAGTGCTATAAATGTTTCTTCAGATAAATGGTCCCCAGCTTTGCAGATCCGTACAGTTCTGCTATCAATCCAGGCTTTGTTAAGTGCTCCCAATCCAGATGATCCACTAGCAAATGATGTAGCTGAGCAATGGAAGACCAATGAAGCGCAAGCCATAGAAACAGGTGATGTATCTTCTAATTTATTTTTCCTAGTTTTAGGAATAGCTTATTACTCACTGCCTGGGGTATGTAAATCCTGACCTCTGATTTTATGTCTGCAACTTGGAGAAACAAAAAATTACTGCATACAGTCATAGTCCAAGTGCCCTGAATGTGCCTGCAGTGGTTTATTTTTAAGTCTGTGAGGCTTGATAGAAGAAGCAGCTCTTTTGATCTGTTTTATCTTGAATATTGATGGTCCTAGTTTGTTAGTCTGTCTAATCTGGAGTTCTGATAAAATGAAAGAGCATTCTAGTGCTTGTCATCTACAGCTTAAGGAACAGATTAACAGGTTCTGGAAAGTACATCTCTCTAATATGGCTGCATCTATTGCAGGCTATAGTGGAATGGAAGAGTTACTGAGTTATGCCTCTTCACTTTTGGATCCACTGCTGGCACTCTGTTTCCGTAATATACAAAAGTTGACAAGTGCTGGAATTCAAAATAGCACTTAAAAATCTCAGAACTGATACATTTGGTGTTCTTGCAACAGTGATCTAAAAGAGATATTTAAGAATATGAATTTAAAATTACTTTAATCAAGCCTGAAAACATCTTTTCTTAAATGTATTTCTTTTTCTTTACAGCCAGAGCATGGACTAGGCTATATGCCATGAATAATATTTAAATGCGCTTTGAACATCAAGTGTGCATCACCTCTCCTGTTCTGCCAAGACCTCTTCCTTTTTTTGTTTGCATTTAATGGACACAGTCTTAGAAACATTACAGAATAAAAGCCCAGACATCTTCAGTCCTTTGGTGATTAAATGCACATTAGCAAATCTGTGTCTTGTCCTAATTCACTATTGTACCGCATGAGCAGAGGCTAGAAGTATCATCTGGATTGTTGTGAAATTGTTTGAAAGCAGCAGCACATCTCTGCTTTTAATCATTTTTCCCGTCATGGTTTAAGTATAAGCACTGTGAATGAAGGTAGGCAGGGTTAGCTGCGGGGCTTTTTGTTTTAATTTTGTGGGCTCCTCCTCCCTTTTTATGGTGATGCTAATTGCATTGGTAAAAGCAGCTAACCAGTTAAACTTTAGAATATACCCTCTAGCCCAGTCTAACTTAGACGCTGTAGATGGACAAGCTTCATTGTTTGAACAAAAAATGGGAACATTAAACATCCATCACCTTCACTAATACTATAGTGATTCTGCTGTCAAGTGTAGAAAAATCCCTCCAAGAAAAAGCTTGTGACCATTTTGTATGGCTTGTCTGGAAAATCTCCTGTAAATCTTATGTTTTAGTAAAATATTTTTTGTTATTCTACTTTGCCTTTGTATAGTTTATTTTGCTGTGTTTTCATTTCTCTGTGACAATCGTATTTAAAAAAATGAGTCCAGAATTGACAATTTTTCTTCACCAGTCTGACAGATTTAACAGTAAAAAGGGGGAATTCACATGTGGGTTTTTTTTTTTTTTTTTGGTTTGTTTGTTTGTTTGTTTTTCTTCTTCTGTGTCCTGACTTTTTTTATCAGTTTGTGTTATGTGGGCGACCTTATCTGGCCAATTTAATATGAAATTGCATTTGGAGTGACTTTTAGAAACAAGTCTCTGATGTAACAATTGTAACCTTAATTTTAGTCATGTGTGTTTTCATGGAAATAACCAGAATGAAGTAGAAGGTTGAGAGCAAATGACAGCACTAATTATGAGTCTCTGCGTAGCAGCACGGTTTTCTAACTTCTTTAATTCCTGCCCTCTATTAACTTGAAATTCCAGTGTGCAGCACCACTGTTAGAGCCAGCTTGTGTATTGACTGATGTCTGCTTAGCCACTTACAGCTAGCAACTCATACCAGTGGTTTTCTCTACAAGCCTTATTAAGCTAAGCTTGCTTGAGCAACCGGTCAGCTTAAATAGCAACAAAGCTTCTTTATTGGAGGGAAGGAAAGTGACGAAAAAATTCCTTCTCATCCTTGGTTTTTGTGTATGCATCCTGTCTAGGAGTCCAATATCTTTTCTGGGAACCCATCAAATTTCCCTTCATTTCTTGTATCTCTATTCTCTTCCTTTCCCCAAGCCCTCTCCCTCACAAAACCAACCAAACAAAAAAGCTTAAAAGCTTTTGGCAAGGCCAACCTGAAATGTATAAATATAGCTCGTAGTGGTTGCAGTAAAGGGAGTGTTTTATCATGCAATTCAGGGGTATGGTTATGTAGTCTATTGGTATTCTCCCTCTTTCACCTCTTCTTCCTCTAGTGTCATCTGAAATTTCTATAGAACGTGGTGTATTTATTGTGCTCTTATGTAAAATGAAGACTATCTATTAAAACTATGTTTTCCAACAGACAGTGCTTTCAGTGGTTAGTAACTGGTATTGTCCCTCAAGTTCTCTGCAACATGGTTGAAGAATGGTTAAAAATTCAACTTTTTCACCAAACCGAGTCATAAAAAAACTGTTTTAAAAGTAGTTTCTGTGTTGAATGTAAGCCAAAGTTGGGTCCAGGGCTTGTAACATATTCTTCAGAGGGAGTAAGCACCACTAACCCTCTCTTCTTACAAATGTCTGCTTGAGGTTGGCTGGCCTATGTCCTGCATCTGCTACTTGTATAGGTAACTTTCGTAGCAGGCAGCTGAGAATAAGTGAGCTGTGCCATAGACTTTGGATTCACTTCACCTACCTCTTAATGCTTTATCTTACACTACATACGCAGCTTTCCTCAGCTCTGTCTCTAGTCCAAGGGCTGGTGGCACCCCCAGAGGGCAGTCAGTCCCACCTAAGCATCCTGATTGAGAGTGGCTTTCCCTTCCTTCAGTAGAGAAACAAGACCCGAGCTGGCAGTTTTCACTTCATAGGCAGGATGAATCCAGACCCAGATAATGTATATTAAATAATACTTACTTTTAAACCTAATTTAAGAGCCCTGTATAAAGTCAAGCTGGGAATTTTATTCCAGCTTGTGCTAAGGAATGTGTGACACTGAAGCCAGTAAGATATAACCTTTTCCTCAGTTAAGCAGGTGTATATTCCCAGGTGTATATTGTTACGTGAAACTCAGTTATTTCTTATACCTACCATTGCAGCTGATTAGCAAATGCAGCTGTCTTTTAGGGAGTATTAGTTTTATCTCCATTTTTAGTACGTGTCTATTGGATCAAATTTACAGTAACTCTAAAATAAATGGGTTTCCTCTACCATTACTGGTGCTATGTGTCAAATGTCCTAAAATCCTGAGCCAAGTCCTGATGACATTACATTTTATGTGTCAGTGTTTGGGTGGTGACTGTGTAGCTGTTGAGCCTGGGTTATCACATGGGCTCTATAACCACACATACAAAATATTTTTGCAGTAGTTTGCTGTAGATAAGAGGAAGGCTTTTGGTTTTGCATAAATATTCAGTGATGGTCTCTTGACATGTAGCCATGTTCTGTCATAGGTATGAAGTGTATGATTATTGGGAACTGATGGAACAGGTTTTTTGTATCTTAGCTGACTTTAGTCTAAACCAAGTGAAACATTGCTTTGATAGCCTTCAAGTACTATTTCTTACACACTGAGACTATTGTGGAACATCGTAATGGACTAGTGACGTCATAAATGGTGACATCTCTATTTATACACATTCCTTCTTGGGTTGGGTTTTTCGGGTTGTGTTTTTTCTTTTTTTTTTTTTGAAAGTTAAAGTAAAATGTCTGGTAGGTTTTGTCAATAACATGTCTTGACTGTAATGTAATATGACACTGAAATAAAAGGAAGAGTGATTATTCATTACTTAGGCACTGAGCTTCATTTGACTGCAGTGGGCTGCCATCAGTGTGCAAGTTTCCTAACAGTTCTTAACATCTGGTAAAATAAGAAAGATAACATTTAACTTCTCTCGTAACTTTTCAACTGCTTGTGGCTTCCCCACACATTGTATGGAGAGAGAAGAGCAGCACCTATCCTAGGAGTCCTCAGAGGAGACTGCTCTGGTACACACCTCAGAGGATGTGTTGAGTCCTCCCCTGCTTCCCTCCCTTTTGTTTGCTTGGTTTTGTTTTGTTTGTTGGTGTGGGGTGTTTTGCTGTTTTTTGCCTGCCTGTTCAAATCTGTCTGGTTTAGTACAAGACTTTGCTACTTACACGCACAGTTTGGACAGTTTCTAGTTGGGTTTTCTAGTTGCAATCAAATCGATAAATGTATTGAGCTTTGCTAAACTGTGTTACCTGATGAGCATGGCACAAGATTAATTATCACATGCCTGCTGGGATGGAATTCGTACAGTTTATTGCAGCCTTTACTGTGGAAGTGTGCAGGATGATTTTAAAGCTGATACTTACACGTTGCTCTGAAGAGCATTGGAAAAGAGGCATCAAGCAGCATCTGTGGTGTTTGCTTTCATGAACTTCCCTCAACACTTAGATGAGGGGTGAGGTGTGAGCAAGTGGAGTATCTCTGGGTAAAGACTGCTCAGGGGAACACAACCCACTGGCTGTCCTGGGTTAGGAAAGGGAATTGTATTAAAGAGGACAACTGGGTAGCCCAGTTATTGCTACGGAGCTGTCACTGTTGGTCAGTGAGAGAGACTGAGTGCTCTGCCTGAAGGAGAATTCTTGAGCACTGGGAGATGGAAACCACAGGTACTTACCACACTGCATGAGCCTTCCCACATAAAGAGATGGATGCAAGTGTGCTATGCAACAGAAACATTTTTATTAATTTTTTAGGAAGGTAAATACAAGTTATTTCACACAAAGTCATCTGTGAGTGGAGTACTTGTGCACGGTTGTTCCAGATACTTGTGTAAGCTGGGTTCTTGTCTTCGGAGCTGCAGTGAAGGAGTATTTTTGGCTCAGGCCTAACCTGCACCTTCCTAGCTAAGTTGCCTAAATCATTTATAAATCTGAAAGATTCTGTGTGTGGTGTTCAGTTGTTGTCTGCTGTAGCAGGCGTGCTTGTCTCAGCCTGAATACCTGCTGTGCCTTCAGAAGAACTGCTGTAATTTTCCCATCAGCTACTCATGAGTAATAGTGTTCTTCCAGGTAACACTGAAGGCTTAGGCTGGGTCCTGGTAAATTTATGGAAGAATGTCTGTGGTCCCATGCACAATAATCAAGGGCAGGCTAATTTCACAAGACACAGTAAGGTGATTCTAAAGGTGTTTTTTCTTCCTTCAGTTGCTGTGGATATTCGTCTACCCTGTTCAAAGACAGGTTACATTAGTGTCACAGCC
The DNA here is from genome assembly GCA_013400215.1 of Cisticola juncidis. Classification (NCBI taxonomy): domain Eukaryota; kingdom Metazoa; phylum Chordata; class Aves; order Passeriformes; family Cisticolidae; genus Cisticola; species Cisticola juncidis. The sequence goes on along the minus strand of VXBR01011549.1, from coordinate 594,211 downwards.
AGAAAGCAGGAAAGAAGGAAATATTTAGGAGAGTGAAGCAGTTGAATGAGAGCAAAAAGGCCCTTAGAACAAGAGCCTTGGTACAGAATCTGGATGTAATGGGCACTAGGCCACAGGTAAGCCAACAGCAGGGTAAGTGCACAAGGTGATGTTTGTCCAGCTGTAATGTTTCTTCATACTGCCCATCCATCACAACTGGTGGTAACAAATGAGGGAAAGCTCTTGGAAACCAGTTTTACCACTGAGCTACTGAAAGTATGGGCTATGAGGCAGCAGACATATTCAGGGGCCCCTTGCCTTCCTAAAATGGCTCTTTGAACAGTATTTCATGCGTATTTAGGGAAGAAAGTTGTCTGAGAGCGTTTTTGGGGATGGTGGTGCAGTGCCCACAGCGATTGGGTTGTCACAAGCAGGAATACGTCTGTGATTGCTGAGCCTGCAAGTTAAGGTTACACCATCCCTTACATGGGGCATTGTCCTCATGTGGATGTGGTGCTGTTTCCATCACTTGAGCCAAGGAGGCAGCGCCTTGCTTAATGCCACAGCAGCACTGAGACTCTTTGTAAGAGTATTGAAAGAGGGTAAGTTTAAAAAAGCCCTACATATTTTCAGTTCAAGCTAGAAGATTCTTATCATCTCACCAAGTGTTGGGAAGTCAGTCATTCTGCCTTTCCTGCCATCTGCTGTGCTTACCACACTTGTGCCTCTACATGAGAGTCTTATACTTCACTTGATGCCTTGGAGATAAGGTGATAGGAGCCAGACAGGACTGTGGTAAAGCTCCCCCTGAGCTGAAGCGAGGGAGGAGGAGGTCTGCTTGTCACGAGTCATACTGAGCTGCTTACCATCCTAACAGCATGGAAGAATGCAGGTTCAAAAAACAAGGTAAGGGGAAGTGAGCCTGCAGCAGCAGGCTGAGCACTGGCACCAGTTTTCAAGTTGGGCCAGACATTGGACATGTGTGCTAAGGGGAGAGGGGAGTATTATGTGTCAAGGAAAAGGAGTAATCCTTGGAACAACTAGCTTGGTAAAGCTTGAGTGCAAGGTCAAGGCAAGAAGTAGGAAACATTACATGAAACTCCAATGTAGTTTAGATGGGGTTGAAGCCTTTCACACAATCACTTCTGGTGCAGTATTTGAAATGGAATGACTACATCATCCACAGGACTAATTTAGATTTTATTCCGGTATTTCTCAAATATAAAAAGTCAAAATTCTTACATCAATCTTTAAAGAAAATCCATGCAAGCAGGTCAAAATGTTTACAACTTAGTTCCCTTCCCACCCCCCTTCCTTTCACTTTTCACTTCACAAACCATGCTGGTAAGTAAACCAAGTGTCTGCCTCTCATGTTTCTTTTCACAGCACATTGTTAATAATGCTAGGCTAACTCAGGGGTGCAGTAAGCACCAAAATAAGATTTTTCACTGGAACAGCCTCTCTGCAATACCTCAAGATTTCTTGTGTTTAAAAGCACATCCGTGTTGCTTAATTCTGGCTCCATGAGATTTTAAACTTTATGGCTCTTTTTCTTTGATACCACCCTAATGTAACTCATGAGAATCTCAAAACGTATCAGCCAGGAGAACAGCAGTACCAACTAGACCCTGACAATTGCAGATGACAACCTGTCTCTTCCCTTTTTCCTTTGGAGAACCAAATCTGGATATATTACAGAATTTTTGGCATGAAAAAAAATCCCAAATTTGCTTTGTTTGAAGTAAGTTTGGCCCATTGAACTAGAGATTCATGTAAAAAAAAGGTTCTAACATTGAAATTGATAGGTGGTAGAAAAAATTGTAGCCTTCCTCTTTCCATTTTTACAACTTTTTCTGTTGGAGTTTAGTGTCAGATTTCATTAGTACTGAAGCCATACCACTGTCCCTTTACTACAGTTGTTCCCTGTAGCAAAACTGAAGTGTCTTCAGTTTAAATCTACAATTCACAAAACATTTCTCTTTGAAAGGGAGTAGAAGTCAAAGCAATAGAGCTTCATTCTGAAGGTTGCATAGAGACTGAAGAGATTTATACAACAAATGTCTAAAAAAAAAAATCTGTCTGGCACTACTGAACAGCTCAAATGTGTGTGACCAAAAATATTTATAGGCAATCAACTCTGAGCTTGTTAGCAACAGCAATACTGTACATTTTACATTTTTATCAAATACATAATTCAAGAGTTACAAAAGATCATGCATTACCACTAAATCTTATACAAGCTTGGATTGATTTCATTCCAGTAATCTGAAATGGAGACAGAGTGTTTTTTTTTTAAATGAATACAAACTCAAACTCTGGATGCTGTTTTAGCTTTCATGGATTTGATATAATCTTGTTATAAGAAAACGTATACATGTTTGCTCAATTTAAAGTATTAAAATAACTACTGAACAAAAAAAGTGAGCATTAAAGTGATCTGAAAAGGGAGCTAAATGACTCATTCTTTTAAAGGCAGCTTTGGAGCTAGAGGTACCATTCCACACCATGAGTATGATTTTACAAAGACATTCATCATGCTCAACTCCACCTTCTCCTGTTTCACTGGGCCAAACAGTTGAAAGCAGGGAGCTGAGCAAATGGTGTCCCAGTCTGGAACAGGTTCAGTGTAAAACAGGTGTACCCATGTGTGCACTACTGAAATAGCAATGCTCCTTCCTGGCCTCACCTCGTGGCTCAAAGGATGGAAGAGCTGTTGGCAACACTTCCACCTTGAGGTGCACCTGAACACTTGCGTGTTCTCTCCGGTTCTGGAAGTGACCTGCTCTAGGAGCCAAGAGGGAGGGCAAGCAGTGTCCTACCTGCTGTTTCAGAAGTCTTCAGCTTTGTGGCTCATGCCTCTTCTCAGTAGTACTTACAACTCTTCAAAGAGAGCAGCATTAAGAGATCAGATAATCTGTTTCCCTAGTCTCACTGCATTTAGATATGGCACAAGATTGTTTTTCTAGGAGTAACTTGTGGCAACATCGTTTTTTTCCTAAAAAAGTGTAACAGCACAAAAAAATTCATAGCAGCATTTTACACAATTTGTGTTAAAAAAGTAGAAGTTAACCATTTGTGTATTGAGTAACAAAAGGTTTAAATTACATTTATTTTCCATTTTACACTCACTATTTACTAGTTGGACTATTTACAAATGTTCAAATGTTGTCTAAAAGAATGAGCTTTACCCAGAATAAACTTCAGATGTGAGGCAGTGGTCTACCTCAACCTGTTTTGGCTGGATATAAAGGAGGTACAGTTGGGTTTAGATCCTAGAAAAATTCAGAAGTAGGATGTTCATGTGAATTAGATTGTGTTCTTGTAGAAGAAACCATGCACACACACACATACAGAGAGAATAATCCTATGGTAAAAACATTAAGACCAACAGTGGATCTAGTTTTCATCTTCTCAGATAAAAAGCAGGAGAAATAATTAGAACAGGGAGGTTGTCAGCTGAACCTCATTTATTCCAACTATATTTTTACCAGGAGGCCAGCTTTTATTTGAAGAAGCTAAAGTAATTGATGTTTAAACAGTAGAACTGAAGAATTTAAGAATTAACTTAAAATGGAGGGTTTCAGCACTCCTAGTGAGACAAAGGAGTATTACTTCTCTACTGATGTAGCAGGTATCAAGACTCCTGTCCCAAGCTCTGGAGGCAGCACTTTGGCTCCTGCAGGGCAAGGCACCTCAACACATGCTTGCTAACAGACACCTCTGCAACCTCAGGGTGTCCCCCTGGTTAAGGCTGGCTTTCCTCCAAACATTTTTAAATTGCAACAGACTGCAGGAACACTACATGAGATGTTTCTAATTAAAGAAAGAAGTTTTTGGAACCTGCAGTGTAATCACACCATGAACAAAACATATATCAAGGTTAGAAGGAAAAAAGATCTACAGCGCTTTTCACACCATCTTCTGACAGTTCACCAGCTGACCAAGTGATGAAACAAAAGTCTAGTGGATAGTTTTGGTAGCTACAAAACAAAGTTACTGTTCTTGCCCTAGTTATGTGTTACATGAAGATTGCATAGGACAAGGCAACCTTTTGGATAACGAGGCAAGCAGTGCTTAGTGTTGGTATCCCTTGCTCTTGACAGGCTGAATGAGGTTTAGTGCTTTAGTGTAGTCACCCTTGGGCATCTCTGCCTTCAACACATCCATTTACCCAAATACTGCCAGCTTAAGGTCTTAGCACTTCATCTGTGGATACCAAAGAGGAGTTTAGTATAAGACTATTTGCTCAAGCTTTAACTACTGACTAAAACTCACAAGTTTTAAATAAGCTGAACACCACTGAGATGCATATTTTATTTTAGCAGATATGGAAATTTATAAATTTATATAGTCAAGTTTTTTTTTAATGGCCTATTAAGGCATTTAAAAAAAATCCCTATATGGCTTTGGTTTGCTGAAATACTATTTTACATTGTTAAAAGAAAAACATGTTCAAATAAATTTGACATTATGACACATTCACATATTTCACTTAGAACTGACAGTTATACAGATGCCTACGTGTGATCACAGATGTCTCCTGTTGTGATGACACGAATAAAAAGGTAATCCAAATATTTATCTCACAGTAGAGGGTAACCCAGAAGTCTGTGCAGAAGTGACATATAAGGAGTTATTCTCTGGAAGAGGGGGAACCACAGAGTTTCCATTAGTGGGTGAACAGCTCAGTTTCAGTTTTTCCAAGTATTCTGCATGAACAGGCTTGTGGCACTGAAGGACCTTGATTGCATCTTCTACTTTAAACCATTCTCTTTTCCTTCCTGAATGAGCACAATGCACAAGAAAGAACAGAGTTATAAAACTTTAACAGCACTACTGGTTGTTATCTAGTTATTCACTTTTTCTCAGTTCTTTGGAAATTGAAGTTGTCAGGCAAAAGAGTGAACGAAAAAACCTGGAAGAACTGATCAACAAAAGAGATTCACTCAAGCTTACTAAAATGCAATTCATAATAAAACCTTTCAGATAACTCTCTTGAAGCAGATACTGGATAGAAATTCATATGACTTTATATGCTCCAAAAGCCACATCTGGTCATTAGAGAAATGTGTGACATTATTTAAATGACTTGATACTGCCATCCTACATTGTCATGCCTAGCAGAAAACCAATCTTTAGACTGAACATGCATGCATGAAGAATGGCTTGGTCTGATTTCAAGAGCCATGTTCCATACTCAGAGTCCCCATATGCATCCACCATGTATGGAGTTATTCAGGTTAGCTGTAAGTTTCAAAAAGTAGTATACCTTGCATGAGACATGTTTATGTAAAACTTTACGAAGATCAGCTTAAGACCATCTTAGAAGTTGGTTTTTAAAAATTCAAAGTCTCTGAAAATACATGTAGACAAGGTCAATGATAGTACTGTTAAAAATGGAATTACTTCTATTTTTCATTTGGTTTTACAGCATTACAAGTTCTGTGCTTGAACATGTATGAACCACTTGTTTAAGATCAAGGACACTTTCAAAAACACCCTAGAGTATCAGACAGTAAAACATTATTTTTATGGAAAAACAATTTGGCAGTAGAGTATTTGGCCTTTAAAAAATCACAATGTTTATTCTGTCATAATGTTATAATAATTAGAGTATTCTAAGAATGAGAGTAACACTGTGTTGGAAGCAACCCTAGTTATGTGTGTATTAAAAGTGTGCAAGAACAGCATCCCTTGACTTTTTCTAGAACAAAATTAGTATTCCCCCTGAATTACACAAATTACTTCAGAAAAATGAAAAGAGTTTGCTTAAAACATTTTTGGTTTAGCACATAAGGACAGAAAATTAATTTACCTATATTAACTGAATCCTCCCAGTCTTCCAGTATTTCCGTCACAGTAAGAACATAAACGTACGTCCTATGCTTCCGATCCTGGTTCTGCTTGAATATTAGAAGTACAAGTTTAAATTCTCATCTAAACTTACAGATTTACCACAACTACAAGATTAGAAATTACTTATCTCCAAAGGATAGTTGCCAGCAAGGCTGGCTTTAATTTTCACTAAACAAACATCTGTACTGATGAGACCCAAAATGATGGGAAAACAGAAGTTTTATTTAAAACAGCTGTTGTCTATTACTAGACTAAAAAACTGAACAAATCCAAAGACAATACAAACAATTTTGAAGGTTGTGAAGTTCTGACCAAAGTGTGTTCTTGTTCACCCAGCAAAATATTAGCAGTTGTCCACTAGTACTGCCCTAGATAAGTACTAGTACTTACCTTTTACATAGGTTGTAAACTACCACAGTATACTGCATTTGCTAAAACTGTTTCCACAACAAATTTCCTGGATGAAAGGTCATTTAAAAAAACCCAAACATTTTTTGCAAGATGGAACCACTGCATCATGTGGCCATGTCATCTACACTCTCTGAGTGAGGCAAATTAAAAAGCCTATGCTTGCAATCATGACAAATGCAAAAACAATTGCCATGTGCTCATTCAGCAGGTTTGCCACGATGGCAGCACTGCCTGCCTGTTGACAAGGCCATGTGTTTTTTGCACAAGGCAGGTTAAACAGAGTCTGGCAAAGGTACCTGCTCAGGGTAAGGGCGCTGTGCTGCAGCCAGTCCTCACAAGGTTTGCAGAGACATTACTCTGCTGCTCCAGAGCAGCCTACCCGACCAGAACAGGCAGTGTTTGAGGTGCCACCCGACCAATCAGACCATCCCTCTCCTTGGAGAAGAACTGAGCTCCTAATAAAACCAGGACCATCTACAATTACAACTATATTAAGAACCAAGAGATGTTATGGCCTAGCTCCCCTAACAGATGGCTGTATCCTTGTGCCAATAACCTTTCCTACTTAGTTTCACTACAAGCTTAATATAGTTTTGAGCTGTTGTGCTTTACTAGGAAATAAAAATTCTCTAGGAGTTGTCAGTATCACCATTAAATAGGATTCATATATTTATAACATATCCTTTCTGGCTGTAGTTCTAGAATAAGAGGACTCAGCAGCAGCATTTATTTCCATCTTCTCTTAGTTCCACCCCCAGGTCACAAGCTGTGGCCCCCTCCATGGTACTAACAACAGTTTGTGGGGGCCTGTTGGGAAACTAAAGTAGGGCCTTTATTTAAGTTAGAACTCACCTAAAAGAGTGACAACACCATTTTTTCTCTCTTCTGGTCTAGCTGGTGTAAATGGCTTCAGAAGAACGTACACCTGAATTATAAGTGAATCATCATGTTTTGTAGCCCCTGTCTTAAGCCAACATCATGATAGGTATCCTGGGTTTTTTTGGTCTGAGCTGGGAAATGGGAGAATACTTTCGTAGATTGATCAGCAGAGTTGAAACACAGTCAAGTTTTAAATGTGTAGGACCATCCAGTTCAGCTCAAACCCAAAGAATATCAGAAAAATGTGAGTAGTACTAACTACAAAGCTTCAGGAGCTACAGCAGCTTCTCTAGTTAATCGTGTCATGGTTTCCATACTTCACACAATGGGATACATGACTAAGTAGTATGTCACACAGGAAATCCCTGTCAGGAATCCATTGCCTGTAAAAGCTGGGTGAAGATTTATACCTAACTGAGACTAAGGGCTTTCCACTTTATATACAGCACAACATAGTAATACTGGATGTGTTAGGAGCTGAAGACTATTAAAACTACAGTCTGCTCCTGTCTAGAACCTGAGCAGAAGTGAGAACACCTGAGAACACCAACACTGAAACAGAGTTCTAGCTAGCATGTGTCCTTGCGCTGCTGGTAGTTCAGAGCCTGCTGTTCGTAATATCAAATAGATATTTTGAACTAAATAGTTTGATAAAGGTTAGATTTATGTATTATCCAAAGCCTTGGCCTTTTTTAAGTGAATCAAAGCCATAATGAGAATTCATATGTGAAAGTTGACAAATCACTTCAGCAAAATCTAACCAGGGAGGAAAAGTCAAAAGAGTGCCTCAAAAAAGGCTAGTGTCATATTTCAGAAATACTACCTCTAAAAATGGTTTGCTTTTTAGGGATTTTTTTAACTTCTAGGTATTGTCCAAGTACTAATTTAGTCTTTCCAGTAAGGGTACAAAATGACTTGAGCTTAGCTCAGCTGGTGAGACCCTGGTGCTGGATAACACCATGATGATGGGTTTGATCCCTGCAGAAGCCATTCACTTAAAAGTTGGTCTTGATGATCTTGGTGGGTGCCTTCCAACTGAGGATATTCTGTGAAACTGGTGTAAGTACTTTGAAACTTTCCTATTCAGATCTTCACACGTCATGTAACACCTGAAGTCCTGTCTAATGCAGCACATCCAATAACACGGCAAAATTATAGGTAAGTAACACTTATGAACTTAAGTCTAATGTAGCAGCTTATCAGTTCTCACAAACAAACCATTGCTTTTAGAACTTAAAGGAAATAGCTCACCTCAAATATCCCAAGTAGTCTGCCTAGCTTTCCCTTTACTCCAGCCTACAAAACAAACAGGAAAAAGTGTTAGCATTTGGTATTAATTTAAAAAACAAAGTAGCTGTACCATCATCCTACATTAGTATACTCCTCCTTTTTAGGGTTACTTAAGGAAGAGTTTTAAATTCACTTTTAATTAGATAGTGCTGCACTAATTTTGGAGATTCTGATTTTACACTCTTTATGAGTATTAGAGTACAAAAGCTTGCCCTGATGAGTGGATCAAAGAATCCGTAAATCTTTCAATATTTCCATCCAGACTAAAATACTGTATTACCACATTTTAGTGTACTGTATTTTATTAAATAGATAAATCATACTCAATACTGAAATAATCCAGGAAAGTAGAAAGGACAAGAGAATTTCAAGTAGTATTAGCAATAATCTAAAGAAGCAATCATTGAAACTCCAGCGATATTTTACACAAAAATTTAAATACAAGTCTTCAAAATACAATAATAAATTAAACTGTAGGTTATTGCATGGATCTTGCTGCATAATGACTTCATGTGTGCTGCTTTTCATACAAAGTAGCTTTTGGCATGTAATACAAACCCCAAGCTTATATCCCCAATTCTCTGCAGTTCTAAACTCTTTGTCTAGCTACTGCAATTATAAAAGGCTTTCAATTCAGAGTTTTACTCCAATATTTAAACCCCCCACCCCATATCAGCCCATGCTTTGTGATTTTTATCATTTAGAGAAGGTAGTCATTACTTTCTATAAGACTCTAAGTTTGCTTTTCCAAAAGTAATATATAATGCCTCTTCCAAGGGACATGGCTTACAATCATCCATTATTTCTAAACAAAACTCAGTCCATATGACTGACACATAAAGGCATATGTTGCCTACTGGCAGACAAAGTCATATTTAGATTGTTTTTGTCTTGTTGTATAACCAATATTTAAAATAGGATTTCTTAGTGCTAAGATGACATTTTCTAATTTTCAGTCTTTAGTTCCAGCCTTAGCCAAAGAGAGTTATTAATGTCTTATGTCTTTATATAAAGGACCATATGGATCTTCATTACATTTTAATGAGTAACTCTGACAAATAACTGGGCAGGCTTTAGCAGCAAGTCTGATCCAAGTCTTACAACTGAATGTTATCTCTGTCTGTCTTTTTAAAGAAGGCAGATGGCTGATGTTGTTTATTAAGCCATTTTGATGAAGGAAGCCCGATCACAGCCCATGCAAAATCATCAAGGCATTTCGCTTATCTAAAGCAAGAGCTAGAGCAAAAGTTAATGCAAAACCACATACAATATTCTGTGTGTCAGCTGTAATGGCTGAGATACCTGTTAGAGCTCATAAAGCCAAAATAAACAATTGGACTTGATAAGCGATTAAGCAGCACATTAATTAGCAAAGTGACAGGTCCTTGTTTTGGGCTGAAAGGGTAAGCTATGCCACAACAGGCCCTAAAGATTGCTTTATACTGGTAATGAAAAAGCACTTATTCATGAAAAGCAGCATGCTGAAGGAATGTTTAAGTTTTACTCATTAATCCTAATTTCCTCAGCATTACAGTATCACTTCAGTGGGAGTTTGACAACTAACTAGTATTTAACACTAATGGTGGCAAAACCACCATGACCAGCTAGGTTTACTGGACCTGAATAGCTTTCATAGAGAAGTTTTGTTAACTTATGGGTATCCCATAGTCACAATGTGAATTTATCAATGTTACTCAAAGTGGAATTTACTTAACACTTCCTCTTTCCCCCCTCCAACCAGATCAATGGTTTAAACAAATACATTTAGCCGACTAATTCTGAATGAAACTATTAGAAGCACTCTATTACATCAAGTGTAAAAACTCCCTAAAGGTCGAAATGAAGCTTTGGTGCAATCAGATGTTGCTACGTAAATGTGATTACTGTAACTGATGTCTAATTATCTCTGTAGTCAAATATATATTTTTCCAAAATGTAGCATCATTTTGGAATACTGCAGGCAGCAGTATATTTAGAAAACCTCTACCCTCAAAAGTGTAAAAAGGTAGTAATTCAAAGTCCCGTGATTTTTTCCCTGAAAATAATATTCAACTATGAATGATCTTCATAGTTGTAAAAGTACCTTGAATTTGACAGTGATCTTCTAAGGGCTTTTATGAACATTTCTTTCAAGTTTTTTGTAATGTAATTCAAAATGTGTCAAATTTAAGTGCTAGAGGACCAAGAAATACTTCAGCTTTATCCCGAGAATATCAAAAGAAGTTCCCTCTTATCCAGTGGTAAGCCTCTAATCCACTACACTGGTTAAATTCTAGACTTTGAACCATTTTCAATGGCCTCTCATGAAAACATACTTCTTCCTTTGGCTCTTATGTCCCATGGCTGTTAAAATATGGTTCTTCAAGTAAACAGAACCCTATAGGCTTCTTAAAGTGTGTAAGGCCATCTAAACTTTGGGGGAAAAGCCTGAAAAGCCCCAGCCTTCTTCTGACAGACATGCGGTTGAATTAAGTGCTGTACTTCTCCAGAACAATTCTGTAAGGAAGTCTGAGTACTATGCAAAGAGGACCTCAGATCTGAATCTTATGCATATATTTTAGCATTAGTCTGAATCCAGCCACAAGAGAGAGAAGTATCCACTTCATCCCATAATCAGTGTAGCCTGGAGGTGATTCCTTTTCGCAGCTGTGGACGTACTGCAGTCTCACATGAGCGCCAGACTCGCCTGTTTCCTGTAGATGGTGCAAGAGTCATGCTGCAGTTTAATTCCTAAGCTAACAGTCTACCCAGGGCAGAAAGTTGCTTAAGAACTGAAAGACTGAGTTATTTTTAACTCTGGCATCTGTGGGATGGTACTGTAGCCATTTTAATGGCTACACTCCTGAAGGGATGACAGCAAGACTACTCCTGCCCCATTTCTGCATACATTTCTAAAACAAAATGTTTGACTACATCTGCCTTCATCTTTCAACTTTATGAGAGTGTGCTTTATTAATTTATTTTTTGCAATGTCTAACTAGTTGTAGTCTGTAGCACTCAATCATTTTTCAAATAATAGATACTCACTGGAGCTAATTCTTCTATTTCCTGTGAGAAGTCTTAGATGATATTACTGCCATTTTCACAGTTGCAGCAAATTAATCTCCAGGATCACCCTCTTCTTCTCAGAAACTATATCCACACAGGGCTGGGGAAATTGTGTATTTTCTCAGGCCTTTCAATACACTACTAAGCCAAACAAAACACTAGTCTCTTTGTAAGATGGAGCAAGAAAAGGGAGTGGTTCACAGATCTCCATTTACAAGGCTGGGCATAATTGGCTTACTACTCATTTGTGTCATTTTTCTTTGAACAGTGCATGTGCACACAACCTATTTTCATCTTTCATACTATGCAATTAAAGACAAAGCTCCAAATTCATTAATGGAGTAGCTCCTCATTTAGATGAAGTTCAATACCTTTCTGGGATTGCTTTATACTGTAACTTCATTTTGGTATTCTACTTGCAGGTCTGTAAAAGTTTACTGTATCTAAATAATTAAGGTAACTGTCAATTTCCTGTAACCTGTGAAATGTCAGACAACCTTAAATGAAACACTAAATATTCAGTAGAGGTAAAAACTCATATCACTAACATGAACAGAATTGAAGAATTAAAAAACTCTGGAGTCATGTACACAGGCAGACTATGAAACAACTGCAATGCACATACATTTGATTACAGAGATCTTTGAATTGTAAAACAAAGATTCTAAGTACACTACTGTTGGTGTTGAAGTGAGGATAGTTAAAGCCAGTGGGCTATCAACACTTCTAACACTAAGGAATGCCATTATAATTCCCACTATGAATTTATCCATTTTAATAAATTAATAGAAACCAGTGCTTAGTGTGTGCATGACCCAAAACTGAAGAAACACATTTCAAACCAGCACCACTGTGCTTTCTTTGAAGTTTATTCATTCACAAAACTCTTAACAGTTCACTGTACTGTAGCCAGCTTGCCAGGTGACATTGACCTTAGTATAAAAATAGAAAGGACATCCACCTTTAGAAAGGTCAGTATGAGTTTCCATGGCTCAGACCCCTAAAAACACCACTGTTTTTTTTTAATACGGCACTTTGCAGTCTCATGGATGCATGTGAGACTTAGCCAGTAGCTGAAGAATATTTTACTTTAAGATATGAGCTTCTAAGTCTGATCAGCTATACAAGCTATCATACCCGAGAAATTCTGAGGGAGTAGAACAAGTTTTTTTTGCTTGTTAAAGCCCAATGTCTGTGAAAACTCCCCATGCATTTGCAAGCAGAGCTCAAAGCTGAACATGGCTGGAACTTATATTGTACTCCAAAACATCATACAAAGCATAGTATCTTCAAGATCATCCATTCTTCACCACCAATGAAAACCCCAAACATATGATTACAGTTTAGTCAGCTCTAATTTAACATGGAGATGAGACTTCACTATCCCTCATCTTGGACTATACTTTAAGTCAAATCAGCAATTAAAATTACCAGTGTTCCTAAGAACACCAAACAGAGGACTGTGCTTTTTAATCCCACCCATGAGTTCATGACAGTGGGAAGACAAGACTTTCCCTAGAGGTGTTACAACTGCTTGGAAGCCTAAATCTTTGCTGACTCATTGCTAGAATTCAAACTCTTTGCTCCTTTCAAATGGACTGTACCCCGTGGCTGAGTACATCTTGTGTAGATCAGAATGGGCTCCTCCAGCCAAGACTGAGCACAGTCTGGAACACCTTTGATTAAGTGAGGCTTATTCACGCTTGAACCTTGCTGCAGGAAGGCTGCTGACAGCAGTGAATAGTGAAATAGTCTGTTCCCCAAGTGAAGTGGGAGAAGAGTCACTGAACTACAGTTCACAGAGGATCTTATTTTGACACAGAACTGCAGGCACTGTTCGGTGCAAGTCACATCCACATCAAGTTCCTAAGCCTCAACACCACAACAGAACCAGTCTTAAGGGTGAGCAAGATAAAGCAACAAATAGCATAGCTAATAGAAAAAAAATCATACATACATACTAATCAGCAATAATATTAGTGTGTTTTGGAAATAGCAAAACAGGATGAGAAAACTGTCTAAGTCTAGTAGAAATCCTGTCGTTCACTCACCAGAATGCATCCAGTTTATGAAAAATCTTACACCTTCTATTTAAAAGTATTTTGATTTTTCTTGCAGTTTTACTTGGTTTAGACATGGCTGTTAGGTATCAGATAATATTAATATTTTTGACAATTTTCCTAGGAAAAATAAATAGCAAGTGAAACCCCAGAATTCTGAATTTGAAATTTAAGTACTGTAGTACAGGGAAACCACGTGAATTCATCATGACTTAAAGCTCTGTTTTGCCTAGTCACAGGGGCAGAGATAGAAAGGCAGACTATAACCACAGTGCTTTCTTGATAGATAAGCAGCCCTAAATGTATGACTTCTCAACTGCTCAGATAGATCAGTTTCTAATCTGTTTAGTTTGGAATGTCCTCAAAGGTCTGTTGATTTCTTGTTCTTATGCAGCTACATGTTAATGGTTAGCTTACCTTCACTCTGTTCTACAAGAGCTGCAAGTCAAACATTTTCTTCACAAACACAGAAATGTTACACTACTATAACATGTCATTTGGCAAAAAGCCACAGTTCTACTTCCAGTACTTGTTTATACAGGCAGACAGAATTTTAGCTATGAAATGAAAGAGAGCTGTGAAGAAGTTAATTAGTTCACCACACTGTAACCCAATTCTAACATGCAGAACTGCAGTTATTGGAATTTCATAACCACAAAGAACTCAGTCAAATACTGGATGAAGGAGGCAGTTCACCCTTCCCTCTCGGTTCCCATCTGAAGACAAGAGCAGCAAAGATCAGCTGGATTTTTTGCCCCCCCCCCTTTTTTTTTTGTTGTTTGTTTGTTTGGTTTTTTTAGTTGGTTTGTTTAGTTACCTCTTCATACACCTCTCTCACGGCTGCTCCCCCTGGCTCCTCTTCTGGTTCCATTCCTCCACCTGGTACAATCCACTGATCTGGGTATCGGCTACTGCTTACCAACAGCACCTGGAAAGAATTGCAAGTGACTGTTAAATACAGCTTACGAGGCAGGGATCCCACTTCTATCTGCCTTTGCAGAAAGGCACTTCTCACCTAGCCAGATGGATTATGGACTTTAGAAAGAAAACATAACAGCCAAGCAGGAGTTAGAAAAAGAGGAAAACAGTTAACATCCAATCTGTTTTGTAAAACTAAGTCAAGACAATGTCATTGCAAACTCTTTGTACAAACGCTTTCATTGGATGCTTAGAAACAATGTGGGAAATACAGAATAATGTGCACAACAAAAATCACTAACAATATTTTCCAGAACTAAGTCTTAAAATCACACAGATGGCAAAGCGTAAAAATTAAGACATTTTCATCACATAGAAGTTAAACTACTTCTTCTGGAATGGCATCTTCTGGCTAAAAATAGACTTTTGAAAATACTTTTGATTTTTAGTCAGAAACCAGCTTCTTTTTATTTACTGAAGTGTTATGTTAGCATGATTTGCTTACACTATTGCATAACTAAAATGCAGGGAAAGTACTTCATTGGCCCTTGTCCAATTTGGTTTCTTTTAAACATTTACATAAGAGGAAAAAGCACAACACATTGAATTTGATTTCTAAATTTAACTTTTTTTCTCAAGACACTTTAATTTCACTTAATTTGACTCTAACCTGGTTTTGTCATTGACATACACCAATTTAAAAGCTTCTGTCTATAGGATCTGTCCTTCATAATATTCAGAGCAGAGAAGTTAGCTATCTGTCCAACAAACTGTGGTACCCTGTATTTGGAATAATTTTGCAGTAGAAGTTTATGAAAGTAAGACCTTGATTCAGGACCACTTGGAAATAAGCAGTTTAACTTTTATTTGAGACACATCCCAGTCATCTGTGTCATCATCATTCTCAGTCATCTGTGTAGTAAAAGGCTTCCTATTCTAGGCATTACTGACATAAACCCTACCCTGAAGTCAAAGGTTGACTGTGGGGAGTAAAAGGGCAGGGTCAGTGCCCAAATCTTGAAAAGCAATTATAAGACTGGAACAAGAAACTCGAGTCTAAAGGTTATAGTTTTAACTAGTGCCAGAACTGAAGTGACAGTCCCAGCCCTCACCTTTATGGACTTCAAACTTACCCCTGTTAAGTTAAGTAGGAAAATGATTCTCTGATGACACCAGAGAAATGATTACCACTTACACTATGCCCCTTTGGCACTCATGGAAATAGGTTGTAGGTTCACCGACAGGAACTGGGAGTGTATTTCAGATGACTGCATACTTCGTGAATGCAACAATACGTGTGCACACTGAGGTGCACCTGGAAGAGTCTTATCTGACGTACTGTCAGATACTGTCTTGCAATGTTTATCTTATGTGCAGTCAAGGTTAGTACAGTGGAGAGTTCTTTAAGGTAGGACTAATTTCCGCAAAGTTTGTTCCTATGCTAAGCAAGGAATCCAGCAGAGACACCATTTAGTACAGAAGCATTCTTAGCATCTGATCTAAATGTTCATGTTATCAGTCAACTCAAGTATTTTACTCAGCTATCTAAAAACCTATAACTATTCGGTGAAAGCAGTAAGATTAGACAAAATGCATCTCAACTTGATCTTTACAGCCAAAGGTTTTGGCTTCCTAGGATCCTTTGACATTACCAAAAGATTCACAGAGTGTACACAGCCCTACTAAAAGTATTTTTAGAAAACGTTTTCCAACACTTAGGTGGAGCACCTATATCACTACAAAGAACCACTTTAAGCAGTGCTTAAAGAGCAGTTGTAAAAATCAAGTTATGAATTCATTTCTGAAATCCAGATATAAGCATGAAAAACTGTTTTCTGCTGATGAAACTAGCACTCAATCCAGTCATGTGAAAGCAAGCAACAATAATGAACAAAAGGATGGTTATCATTAAACCATTCCCAGCTTGGTAGAACAACTTAAAATCAGCATTCATTGCTTAGTTAAGGCTAAACATAAAACTCTTAATTACAACTATGGGAAAAATCAGATTGCTTATTCTGGCAGTGTAGTATAAAGCCAGGATTTTTTAATGCCTTTATATATAGTAGTTGACTATTGCTAATCTGATCAATAGACTATTAAGCTGAGCTTGTACATATATTAGCTTTAAATCACCCTTTTAACAATCAGAAACAAATACATCTAGCAAGTAATCAACATTAAAATACATCAACTCTTGTAGATAGGCTTTACAGCTATGTATGCAATAAACTCTCTAGCATTACAGCCTGAGAATTCATTTTAGCAACTATCCAAACCTCCGCTAACCCTGGAAGCATTTTCTGAAACATCTTTCCCTCTGGTGCTTTATTCTCCCATGATCCCACTGCTTTTACAGTCTGAGTCCAAGGGATCACACTAAGATATATCTCTTGAGATCCTCAGATGCACATTTTTTTCCACCCATTAACACATGAAGCCACTAGGGCATGAAGTATCCATCTTGGGGTAATGATATCAAAAATGTACTTGGTGTTAATCAGATTCGACAAACAACAAGACCTGATAGCTAGCAGTTGCAGGATTGTGTGGTAAGGCTGAAAAGCATTCCACAGATTTTTCAGTCATAGCATCAAGCAGTCTTCCATGTTTTTGTTCTTTTGTATGTTGTTTTTCCTTCATGTAGTTTTGAGATGTTTCTATCTGTAGAGTGGACAGAAGATAAATCTTCCAGTACCTTGATGAGGCTGTAAATATAAATGTGATTTAACTACGAAGACACCAAAAAGATGTGGTTGGTTGACACTGCACTCACATGCTAAGAGAGGTGCAAAAATTAGCAGCAAAAATGCAGCAATTCACCTTCCCTTAATAGAAGATATTCAGTAGGAGAAATGTGATCTAGGTTGCCTGGACATCCAGTCTTTTCTAGGAGGCTCATGGTCAAGCAGATTACAATAGTCTATTGGAAGAGAATAGACTGCAGAATCTCACACACCTGTATTTTTTTCTGGCTTATGCACACCAAATTTTACATCTAACCCTAACCCCATTAGGCTCAGAAGGAAAAAGCAGAAGTGCTTCCTATGCAAAGTCATCTGTGTCCTGTATCCCCAGATGCAGAAAAAGGACTAAGATTTGAATTGTATTACTTGCTAGTGATCACTGCCTTTCCCATATCTCTAAGACTTACCACAACTTGTTCAAAAAAGGTACAGAGTACTGCAATGAGATTTGCTTGTCTAGTTATATAGCTAAGTTTATCTTACTCCAAAGACTAAGTTAAAGATACCATAATGCTGCCAAATGAAACTGCAAAGTTCTGCTAAAAAGAAACAAAGGAAAAATTCTTCCACTAAGCATTACCAGCCAAGTTTCACCTCACTTCCAAGTCCAGGAATAGCCATGACCTTTGAGTGTAGTGGGGAGGAGAAACTGCTAGCCAGCCTGCTTTTAATAACCAGCTATCAATACATGTAACAATATGGTTAACCACAAAAGGTTATTCCAGGGCAGGTGGCATCATGGAACTTGGTCACTATAAATTCTAAGCTTTCAGGCAAACAACTGAAAATTTCTAAAGATGCTGAAGTTTTGGCCTCTTTGTGTTTGACTTGAGTGTTCTCAAGTCAAAACCACTCATGAAACAGTTAGTAGCCATGTATTCCAGAAGACCAAAATGGCAACAGCTCAGAGTAATACAAATTATAACCATAGGCTATTCATCTCGATATTTTTTTCATATTAAGCAGTAGAGGGGAGTAGAAAATGGTTTCAAGTTTATATAAAATATCATTGCTTTCTATCTTTCTTAAGGACATTATACCTTACCAAAATAATTGTATTAAAAACCAATTTACATAAAAAAAAGCAAGGGTAAAGTTGTAATTAGCTAGAGCAAACCCCCTCAGCTGGATTCTTTAGACTTCAAAACAAAGTCATCCCCAACTTGAAGGAAAAATTTACAATTGAAAATATACCATTCCAATTTCACAACAATTATTTGTCATCAGATGTCTTTAAGTTCTCTGTTCCCAGCCTAAACCCATCTATTCCTGTCTTCCCTACTGCACACCCTATTTTCTCCCCTCTCCCACTACTCCAGTAGCTATGTCCAACTTGATGTTTGAAATACCTGGTGGAGATAGCCAAATCTGCCCTACTTTATAGCAAAGCTTGCAGTTAAAAGAAGCTCAGGTGTACTGCTCAGAAGACAGGTGTGTGGAAGAAAAAGGATTCGGCTCCCAAACTCCACAAACATGAGTATACACAAATAATTTCCTATTTAAACTGATCAGAGTACAGAAAAGATCATTAAGGCATTCAAAGGTACCTCTTCAGGTACAAAACAAGGTCAAATTTTGTTAGATGTACTGCATGCTTTCATAAGCATCAGAAACATTAAGAGGATAAAACATTCAAGCCTACTTTGAGAAAAAAAATAAGGATCCACTCTAATGGAGGTTAATATAATATAATTTAGCACACTCAATATGGAAACTCAGCTTACATGGTTGGTCCACTAAAGTTACAAGTGCCTGAAAGAGTGAGGAAGATGGTTTAATCCTCATACAGCTAAAGTCAAGCCTTACGATTTGTTTAAAAACAGCCATAAACAGATGCTCAGAGAAGAATACAAACAGAAAGTGTTTTATTATTCCCTAACACATTCAACTTCCAATTCTTTTCAGCTCAGGGGCTTCCTTAAAAGCACTGCAGAACAACTTCGAATGCTGCAACACCGAACACTATTGAGAAGCAAGGAAAAGCATCTCTTACAAACACTGGCTCATATTTGCAGAATTAACTGTATAAATTTTTAGGCAAAAGCAACATCTCATCTTAAAGAGCATATGTCAGCCTGCTACAGTATTTAAGAGATTTCCTTTATCTAACACTTTTTATTCTATTTTAAGAATCGCTGCCTCACTTTAGTAGTTCTGAAACAGTTTCTCAGTTCCCCTATAGGTTAATGTGATACCCTTATCCTAGAATGCTATTGCCTTTTTTTGTACTGCAGAAAGTTGGAAAATGTAGCTTTAAACCTTGCCATAGGAATGCTACACAGGCAGCATTTAGTAAGGAACATTGGCCTTCCTGAAAAGATTCTCAGTAGAGTGCTTATAGTCCTCATTTGTTACTGCAGTAATTTTCAAAATTATTTTATTTTTTAAAACATGGAGAAATAACCAGCACAAAGTTACCGTAAAGTAGTAACAAAACCTTAGGATCAGACTTGACAGCATTTTGAGAGTATTTTAAGACTGCAACACCTTTACTTTCTCCCCTTAAAACCGGGATGATGAGTTCAGGAAGCTAATCTGGATGAAAAGCAGATTCCCCGTGAAAGCTCAGTGTCCAGCCTACACACACACACCCATCAGGACACAGCCATTCAAGGGGCAGAGCAACACAAGCTGGGGCAGAAAGGCACCATTGCAACCTCCCAATTTCAGAATAGCCTGCACCAACACAAGAGCCTCTAGTAAAGTACTTTTGAAGAAAATAGACTGAAAAGCAGTCTCCATCTATGACAGAGGTTAAAAAGATGATTTAGCCTCTTGGAACAGCAGCCAGCACAACAGCAGAGGAATGGCTAACTAGCAGTACATTAATCCTAGTGCTCATTAAATTGAGCACAAATCTTGAATGCATCTCAGAAAAACTGGGTTCTGTCCACACAATATGTTAAAGTCTGAAATATCCTCCCAATTTTACTTTAAGATCACTTTTCAAAGCAACAACACAGTGCTTGGATATCAGTCAGTGCTACTTCATCTTCACTCTGACAATGAATGGTAAAGAAATATGGATACAATTTTATAATACTTCAAAATTAGATCTGGAAACGATTTTTCCTTTGAGACCTTTTGACTTTAAGGCCATAGGGCAATAAGGAGAGACACATCAGCCTTTTTCAGAAGAAGTTTTGCTTCTGACTTGCAATTACAGCTACAATATTTTATAAACTTTATTTCACATTAAATTCAAATATTTGGCTAACATGTTATGGTGATACAGAATTTGAGTGTCTTCCTCTGGCTATTTAAAACACTTCATTTTGTTCTTTGGCTAAAGTGTTCATATCAGGAATAGAACAGCACTGTACCACTATGGCATGCCAGTCAGAACACATTTCCTCACATAAAGTGACTCAAGTCACCTGCAGCATTCCATCTGCCCCCAAGCTTTAGCATGCTTTGGAGAAACAAATGTGACAGGTCTCACAGGGTGATGACGGGTGCAGATCTTGTACCCAGACATATGACAAAAGGAGATTCCTGGCTGAAAAAACCAAACCTGCAAACAAACAAGAAACTTCCCACAAGTGCCTATAAAAGAAGTTTTAATTCTCACGCTGGGCCAGTTCCCTGATCCACTATACATAACAATCTTTTCCCCTCACGCTTGCTAAAGCACACCAAGGGAGAAACCACAATTTCAGATAGCAGGCAAAGAGCTAAATTAATATTGCTGCCCATTTCTTTTTAACTTGAAACTGTGGCCTAATCTTGAGCAGGAGAACTGGGCTTTACTGGTTACTCAGCAACATGATCTGTTTGACTAAGGGATAGGCTTCCAAGCACTTGTCAGAAACAAGAGCCCCAGGTCTTTGAGAGCTGTTCAGCTGCAGGTAAAGATTTAACAAATTCATTTCTTGACAAGTACCAGTTACCTTTCAGCCTCTTCTATCTTTGAGATACATCTTTGAAGACAAAAATTTGTTTTAAAGTGTTTACATTTGTAGCACCGGTTTCACCGAAGTGTTTAGGCACAAAGTCAAAAAGCCACTGAATTAAAGTAAGCTTTTCAAGAGTTCTACAAAGAAGACTGGAAAAAAACACACATCAACCTATGGTCTGTGAACTCACATATCTACAAGAGATGTTTAAAAAACCCATGTCAACAAACCCTAGCTAGAGATAAGAATGCATATATGTGTGTATATAAGCATATTTAAAGCTATGATATTAACATTTTTCAGAAGAAGTCTGCCACTATGCTATTTCACAGTAACTTGGAAGTTTTGAGAACCACCGAGTTACCTGAAGCAATTCAAATAGAAACTTCGCCACCAGTTTAAATCCTAAGTAAACTTACCATGGTGCAAGTAAGCTAAAAGGGTATTTTTTTTCAAATATCTTAACATAAATATAACTAGTTAAAAAAATATCTTCTAAACAGGGCAGAAAGTGTTTTGTTACAGGACATCTTAACCAGATATTATATATAGGTACAGCCATATTTCCTTCTCCCCTCAGCCCAGCCCACTTTAAGCAATTATCATCCACATTAAACATTCATATGGCACAGACAAGTAATACCATAGGTATGGGAAAAAAAAAAAAAGGAGGTTTCAAAATAAACACCTCATGGTTGACTGATACCAGTATCTGAAGACTTATGAATGAAGACCAATGATTTCTGCCACAGTGAACTGTTGAATTCCTACGGCCTCACTAAACCTGCAGGCTTCCACCTCTGCCAAGTCATTGGAATTTGTCAAAAAATATTCCAGCATGAAAACACGGTGCATATGCCATGCCTGTAGAAAGCTGCTTTTCTGTTGACATAATAAACACCAGTGTCTTGTATCCAGAGTTGGTTACCTGACATAAATCCTACTACAGCAACCTAATATTCACCTTTTCTTAACATTAACACAAGCTTTAATCCCCTATGAGCCTGCAGGGATACATTATAAGCAAACATTGCCTCTGTAGACACATCATAAAGAGCCATTTTGGAAGCTGTTTATAGGTCTTGATTTTTCAAGCTATACCCTTTTCTACAGCATGCAAATCACAGATTCATAGATTGGTTTGGGGTGGAAGGGACCTTTAAAGATCATCTGGTAGTTCCAGGCCCCCTGACACACGCAGGAACACCTTCCACTAGACCAGACTGCTCATCCAACCTGGCTGATAATGTCCAAATATCAAGAAAATACTAAGGAAAAGCTAAGGCAGCAATTATCCTGTGTTAACTATTCTTCCTGTACATTAGCAGAGCAAGGACATGAAGCAAAAAAAATAAAAGCCACAGCGTGAAGTCCATAGTGAAATGTGTAATCTCTGGCACTTAAAATATGCCTATATTCTATCAGACCATCATAATGCAAGGTAGGTAACCCATACCACTATGGAGACCACGCCAGCCTTAAATAAGGTGCCATGGTCATACCTCAAGTTATTTGAAAGCACACACTATTTTTGTGTTTACACCTGAGAGCTCTACACTGAAGGAGAAAGAAACCAAATGAAAAATTCCATGTCAGGTATGGAATATCTTTCACGACTGTACAAGTTTATTTATAATAATTCCTATAATACCCCATTTTGCCAGGGTAGCCAAGTGATACTTCTAGGCTCTGGTTCTATGGATCAGGTTGCCTCAACAAAAGGTCTTTCTGGCTTTCAGACCATTTAGACCAATGCATTTAAACATAACATTTTACTTTTCAATTTAATAAAACTATTGCTAATATGAAGCATTAGCTGTACAAAATGAGGAACACTATTTTTTATAAAATGTTTTTATGATGAAACTGTGACCCCCCCATAACAATACATAAGTAACCCACGCTTAATTTATCTTGACATTCTACAAGCAAATAACTAAAGTAATTAAATTAGACCAAAAAGGAGCTATAACATTAGGAGCTTGTAATTTTTAACTCAAGACTAAGATAGTTGACATGCAAGTGTATGCCCTGCTACAGAGGGGGAAAAAGATCTACATATCCTGTAGGTGCATAACAACATATTTTTCCTCACTACTGTCTCAATATTAAAAAAAAAATTCCCATCTGTTTTCATCTCATGCACAAGTCTGAGCAACAAAGGTAAAATTAAAAATTGAAAAGCTTGACAACTTCTTATGCATATGAAACTATTTTGGGTCTGTCACTACCAACTGCTGGCTGAACACTGAAGCAGGGCTTTCAGTACCATATTTGATTACATAAAGCACTGTTACAGATGCCAAAGTAATCAGAATGCACTCAAAGTTTATATTCAAGATACTTAAAAATAACTGCTCATTTATTTGTATAAGATGTAGTTGATGGAAAAAAATTAAATTAGGTTTCAAAATTATTTCAGTTGCGCAAATTGCTACAAAATGTATGTTTATTATTATTTGCTCGTGGTGCTTTAAAGGCATGCCTTGTTCTCTGCATTGAAAAGTAAGAATTTCCTTGCCTACCCTCTGC
Organism: Cisticola juncidis; assembly: GCA_013400215.1. Taxonomy (NCBI): domain Eukaryota; kingdom Metazoa; phylum Chordata; class Aves; order Passeriformes; family Cisticolidae; genus Cisticola; species Cisticola juncidis. The sequence goes on along the minus strand of VXBR01011549.1, from coordinate 570,595 downwards.
CTAGGCCCTAAGACAGGAGGATTTTTATGTAAAACTACTATTTGCAGAACACTGAATGCATAAACAACTCTAACCTGTGGAAGCAGTCAGTCCTTATGGTACCAAGAGGGCTCTCCTGCAGGCTTTTTCTAAAGCTGCTATCCACTCCCATTTGCTCAAGAGAAACTTGCATTTCCTCGTAGACAAATCCGCCAGCACATCCCTGCCTGCTGAATAGCATCAGCTTTCTGCACACACCTACCTGCTTCTTGTTTGTTCAAAGCAAAAAGGCTGCACCCCGTCACGCACTGCATGCCCACAGAGTGGAATGCATGCCTTGTTTCGTTTTTTAATGACATTTCTCCTGCTTCATTTCCAGGATGTATTTTTCTTTCAAAGGGCAGACAGCCCCTACAATTACTAGTTTATTTCCCTGAAGAACAAAAGGAACAAGCACTTAAGCTCATATCCAGCCATCTTGCTGTCTCTTCAGCCCAAATGACAGCTGAAGACCAAATGACTGAGACCAAAACAGGCAACACTTTAATGACAGTAGTCCAAAAGACCACCTCCTTTAAAGTTCAAAAAACCTCAAAGCTACTGGCCACATTACTTGCCTATTTGGGCTTTCTCTTTTTTAAAGGACTGTTCTCTTTAAATCATACAGTATGACAGCATGAAGGAAACAAAATCTAAACCGAAATGGACTATATAGGAACCAATTGTTCTGTGTGGAGGCACTCGAAGATGCAGAAACACAGATTTTCAGTGGTGCAGCCGAACAACCATCAGTCATCTTGGGTACATGTTTCCACCTGCAATATCAGCTCCCAAAGCAAAAGCTTTTGACAGGTTGCAGGACCACAGGGAAGCCCAAGTTTACAGCCTGTAACACTCAAGAGAACTGACTCAACAATTTTAAGCCTGGCAGCAAGGACTGGCAAGTCTGGCAGTGAGTCTAACTGGATGGGGACTGTAGCTGGGAAGTAGGAGTTCAGCATCTGTATTTCCAACTCCATGCAGGAACCACCAGGCTGAATTTTGCCACAGCAGTATTCTACTGCATACCTATGTTTCAAATTGACAAATAAAGAAGCAAACTGAAACCCAATGTAAATAGTTGTGTAATAATAAAATAAACAGATGTATAATGAAACCTAAGGGATGGTGTTGACTAGTCTTTTTCCATTGAAATGTTACTTGACTGTGCATAAAACACAGCTGTAATGTCAACGAGGCTACCAATGTAGTGTACATAAGAAGTGCAGTATGGTTAAGAAATCAACCAGGAAGCCATAACAAGCAATTTTTCCTGATGAACAATAAAGATTTTAAATGTTTTAGTGACTTGCCCAATATTTGTCAATGGGCATAAAAAGCTGTTACTGAAAATGCCTAAGTCTCTAGTCAAGAGGCAGCATCCAGAAGTCATGATATCAACAGGGGACATCACATGGAGTTGCAGAAGGATCACCTTCAGGTAAGAACACTGCTGTGGATTTCTGGAACAAGTTGAGAGTTCATGAGGTGGCAACAAGTCAAGAGATACCACCAGTAAACACAAGATGACTACACAACAGCTTTACAATCATGATAGAGATGGGTCCTAGTACAACATTTTTTCTGGTACAGCTAGAGAAGTGTTAGTAACCTTATACACAGCACAGTCTCTTCTAAAGCAACCACAAGTGTCACCCACATTAAAAAATACATTTGCCAAATGGAAGGAGATGTAAGAGCTACCATGATGACCAAAAGAGAAAACTGTTTTTATGAGAAGATGATTTAAGACTTCAAGTTCGTAAAAAACGCTAAGAAAAGAATGACTGCTGTCTGCAGATACATCCGAAAGCTAAGTGTAAGAAAGGATGAGAAAAGCTTAAGCTCAGCTATAACTGGCTAGGGACTAGCCTTTTGGACAGTCAAAATGGAAGTAGAAAGAAAGGTCAGTTCTAAGACTGGTATGACAGGATTGCTGTAGATATTCATTCCTCCGGATAGACCCTAATCGGATGAAAAGTAGAACAAATTAGTCTTGCAGACAGTATCTCCAGAAAAAAAAAAGTTGAGATTTGGATTTCTTGCTTTTAAGACTCCTAGAAAGAAATGTATTGCTAGAAACTATTTTCAGTTGATGGATCTATTTTCTTGACTCCAGTGTCAAGCAACTCTCTGCTTATCCTGTAAGTCAAAATAACTATGAAAACTATTCTATTCCCTTTCCCCCCCACCTCCCAATAACTTCTGCTCCTGTTCCCTTCTTCTCCTGTCAGCCAGGTACCACCCTTGTGCTGCTTCCCTGCAGAAGTTACCCTACACTTAAATGCCCTGGAGATAGTGAAAAATTGATGCAATCTCTAGAGACTTAGAAAAGAAACACTGAAGCCATTTACATGGATTAGACCAATACAGAAACTACCAGGACAAGAAGACATAAGCAAGCCTCAATCTCCCAATTTAGAGAACATGGCTGGTGACTGAAGTTAATCACAAACAGGCATCAAACTTTGAAGGAATAGATTCTTAACTGATACAGTGGAAGCTGGCCCTTGGGAAACAGCTCCTAAGCAAGTCCAAGCTGTTGGCACTGCTTTCTTGGAAACAACCTGTCAGAAAGCAGTTTTAAGTGTTTCCACACACACAATCTATGTTCTAAATCTGATCTGATGTTCTCCCATTCACTTCATCCTCAAGTATGTCTACCTGCATGATGCCAAGGCCCAACCTCATGCCAGCCATTCAGGAACTCCATCCAGAATACCACAAAAGACTGCAGTGCAATAAAGGTCAGTACCTACTCTTCTTACACAGTCCAGCAAAGCTGCTACTATCATCCTTAGCCTCAAAGGATGTTATTACACACAAACAATATTCTGAAGCAGCCAGTGATCTCACTGGATGCAAGACTGAGAGAAAATGACAAGAAGTTGTATCAGCAAATGAAGAATGAATGGAAAACACTGAAAAAGGTGATCCTATCCATGAATTTCCAATGACAATTGGTGCAAAAAGCTGTAACAGTGGCTCAGGTGTTCAAACTCCAAATAAGTCTGAGCTAGAATAGCATCCAAAAATAAATATTGAAGTCACATAACTGGTGAAGTATGTTGGAGTTCAGAGACCAAAGAAAAGCTGTAAGCCAAGAAAAAAAGCTATAACAAGACCTTGCAAGATTCCTGCTGGAAATTCCTAATACTAGGAAAAATTCATCAGCATGGTCCCAAGGCTATATTTACACCATGCAGGAAATAATTTTTTTGTTTAAACCCAAGTCCTGTATTTTGAGATCAGGCCTCTTCCCTTCATTATATTTACTTAGTAGATATTTAAGGAAGACATTTGCTGTATTGACAGCTTGGGAAGGGCACCAGCATCTTCCAGCATATAGAAAAAGGGATGAAAAATCCCTAAACCCCCTAACTTTAATAGTTAAGTCATGGCTACTAAATTGCTATTACATGGTAAGAATATGAAAACAGAAATCGTAAAGGGTATTCCTTCAGTCCGAGACCATCTATAAACGCATTGTGCAACGCAACATCAGCCGAGTTCCCAGATAACAGGCAGTGCCATTGACCTTGGCTCGGAACACGGGACAACTTTGTTGCTACCTCCCGACTCTGCTGCAACACAAAATTCCGGATGAGCGCTGCCCGCTACAACCACAGCCTCAGCAACAACCCTCTCGCTCCCGAGCTCGTTCACTAAAATATTTATAAGCCCCATTTTACTCTCTCAGTGGGAAAACCAGGTGTTCCCAGCACAGGCTTTTTTTTTTTTATCGCAGCCAAGCGGGTCAGGAGGCTCGCCCTCAGGGTGCCACAGCAGCCCTGCCCTCTACGCGCCATTATCCATTAACCGGTGTTCCGCGTGTGACGGGCGCACAGAAGATAACCCCGGAGCTCGGTCCGTGTCCCGGCCCAGCCCACCCCGCCCTCAGGGCCGAGTCTCGCTCTCCCGCCGAGGGGCGCCGGGGCCGCGCACAAAGGCGGCGCCGTGCACGTGGGCGCGCACCCACCGCCCCAAGATGG
>VXBR01011549.1:493277-566037 GCA_013400215.1 Cisticola juncidis | reverse complement strand
GGCTTTCCCTGCGCCGTACATGGGGTGTGCACATGGCTCGAGCGCCGCAATAAGAGTGTAGTTTTGGCAGTGTCAGTTAACCCCTTTTTGAAATAACTCGTGTTTGGAGCACATGCTGTGTGCAGGCTAGGGTGCGGGCAGCTCACGCTGGTTTTGTTTCGTTTGTATTATATTATTTGCGAGCTAAGGATAGACAAAAGGCCTTCCCAATGCTGCCAGTAGGCTAGGAGAAGTCTACTAGCTCCATACTTGTACTACCATCTGACAGTTGCCATAAAAAAAAACCAAAACCAACAACTCACAAAACCCATCCAAAAGCAAACCCAGAAAATGCCTCTTGCAGTGCCCCCGGGTTGCTCTCAAGTGCTCGCAGTCATCCATTCAGTGCTTGTGTGTGAAAGATTGCTCGGCCGTGTTGGAAGACACAAGGTACTGCTTCCTTATTGTAGTGGTGTGATTGTAAATATCTCCCATCTCAACTGTTCCATAAACTTTTCCCTTCATCTGAATCTTTTTGCTGTTCAGAGGCTCATTTTTTCCTTTTAGGGTGGACCAGTGTGCTTTAAACTTTTATTCTACTTGTTTCTTGCTTTTCCAGAATGTAGGAACTGACAGTGGTCAGTTTCAGGCTTCAGGCACTAGCTAGAGTCTGTGAGAAAGACAAATGAGCAACTCTCTCATTCTGGCCTGGGAAAATCCTAATAAGGAGTCCAAACAATCCTTGGGAGGTGAAAAACTGTTAGCAAGTAGTGTTTTTCTAACTTGTTTACTGGCCAAGATGTTTACAAAATGGTGTAGGCTCTAAATGACCAGTTATATCAATTGTACCGAAGTGCTGTATAAAAGAGTGTGTTTCTAAATAAACCTCACTGTAATGTCCTCTGGTGAAAGCTCAGGGTCTCACGTTATTTTGCCATCCCAAATGGTAACAATACCAGAACAACTATTTTTTTCATCCTAAGATTGTTTTATTAACAGTTTTGATCAGTAACAAGTTTTTAACAGTTGATCTGTAACAAGTTAGACTTTTTGTATGCTGTTTATGGCATGTATTGAAGGGAGATTGGTTTGTCATCACTGATTGCTGTGGTTCCTGGTGAAATTTGGACCTTCTGTTCTTCAGAATATGAACTAAGTGCAATGAATCAGTGCAATGTCATGCTTCAGCACCATGAAAGCTGAAGGAAGGAAAGCACAACTGTAATGAGTTTATGTTATTTTGCCAAAGTTATAATTAGCTGTAAAGTCAAACACCCAGAGATTAGGAAACTCCATATTTAATTTGCTTTTCCACATTAGTTACTTGTATAAACATAACTTTTTAAGAAGGCCTCTGCCAATTTGCCACTTTTGCCACTTAGCAAATGGACTGGCAGATAAGATTTCTTCCTTTTCTCCTCATTTAGTGCAGATCCAGGTCTCATTTATTGCTACTTGTCACCAGTTAGGCCTCAGGCTATGTATGATTTTAGCAATTTAATGGATCTCCAGCCAGGATAAATTCTTATAATTTTTTTTATTGTTTTTAATGTGAGGGAAGGACCAATACCTAATTAGTATCTGAAATTTTTAGTTCAAAGGTTACCAAGTTAACATCTGGAATGGTTTTGATGCTTGTGTTCATAAATTCATCCACGATACAGAGCAGGGCAGGTGGTGTAGTCTGCTGAATTCTCGTGTAGTTTAAAAGACGCATCTTGCATCTCTACAAACTGGGTAGATGTCATCCATCGAATGCAGAAAGAAAAAAAAATCTTGTCATTCTTTTGCTTTTTAAAATGGATAGAACTCATTTTGGTTTGGGTGGTTCCTTGAGATACCTTGAGTTTACCTTTCAAGACAAACCCGTTTTAAGTCTTCCACACGGATCTTTCTGAATTAACTTTTTGTTGTTGTTTTTTGTTTTGTTTGTTTGGGAGGCTGCACCTCTCATGGAATTGGAACAAGTTCAAAAATAGGATTTACACTTAATGAGAGCACTGTACAAAGATCAGATGACCTTAGGCCAGGTTTTCCATTTCTGTACAACTGACTCCTCCCACCCCCCAAAAACAAACAAAACATTTCACTGCCAAATCAGAACACAACACACAATTCTATCTGTTATGAAACTCGTGGTTTCCTTGTCACGTATGGCAGAGGTAAGGGCTGGAAGACAGAGCTCTGTGAGATGGGCCAGTTGGTGGCTGGCTGTAGTTACAGCTCCTAATCTGTTTGTTTCTTTGTTTGTTTTGGGTTTTGTTTTGAGAGAGAGAAGGTGAGATTCATTGTGCTGTGAAGTCATCTTAACTGCCTGAAATTACTATTTGTTTTTTATTTGGAAACGTGATCCTTAAACAATCCTTGGTTTTTAGAGTCATCAGGATTCTTGAATCTTCAAAGTTGTATTTTTTCAATTGTTTCTTTTTTCTTCTACAGCTAAGTAATATGGTCTGTGTATACGGTGAAATCATCATCAACTCTGAAAAAGTCATATAATCAGAGAATAATCAATATTTACAATGCTGTCAGATACTCATATTCATAATGGTTTTGTAATGATGCATTGCTTTGTATTTTCTTAATGCAATATATGAATAGTGGGTATCAAATGGGATATATTGCTGAAAGGAACTGCTGCAGTGCAGTACCAAAGATGTATTTTATTCATTGATGGGGGTTTTTTTGTCTGCTTTTTTCTGATGAGTGTCTCTGGATTTTGTTTTAGCTCCAGTAATTGTGAAGTGGTGATACCTTGAGTACAATTGTGAACCGGAGCTGAGTGTGCAACCCAGGGTGCAAAGAAGGAGATTCAAAACCCTCTACATTCAGGGAAAAATAATTTCTCACCTGGCTGTAGCTACACTTTGAAGTGAAGTCTGATTAAATGCAAAACAACAATATTCTTTTCCTTGAGAAGAAAGAAACAGGTTTAAAAATTTACAGAGTAATTAGATTTTCCAGTTTCCTTGACCTACAATATTGCTGAGATTAGAAACTGCAGTGTTCAATAACTGTGTTCTGGCAAGTTTTATGTGACTTTCTTTGCCACTCTTAGTTTATTATGGTTAATAAAAAAGAAATATTTGCTTTGGAGGTACTTTTAGTCCTCTGCTTAATATTTGCTCTGGAGAGGCATGGATACTAAGATTTTTTTCTCACCTCTTCAAATAGCACATCCAATTAATTAGTTTATATTAGGGAAACCAGTGTCTTTAGTTATTATTCTAGGTGATCATTTGCTCTGTCACATTTATAAAATTTCTTTGTTATTGAACAGCTAAACCAGCACAAAAATCCCTAAGTTCAGGAGTGAACAGATTCTTAGCAATGCATCCCTGTAGTGCTGCATGGCATGGGCTTTTGGAAGGGTAGGTCCTCATTCAGCTGCACTGTGCCAGGTGAGAGGTTTCCTGTAGATGCAGACCAGAAGCTGCAGTACCTACAGGGCTGAGGTTGGAAAGGTTAGCCTGACAACCAGACTGGTTAGCAGCTTTCCCAAACCTAGGAAAAAGTCTTGAACATATTTGAATATAAGAATATCTGATTTATAGAAAATGTAAGGATTCACTGTATTAGTTCTAATTCAAGTTGATTTACTCCACCAAGATACAATAGGAGGGAATAGTGATTCTTCTGAGATTTTATATATTTGGCAGGAAAAAAGTTACTTTAGGTAAGCAAGAGAGAACAGTGCCAAGTTAGCTTCCCTGCAGACTTAGAATATTATCTTTTTAATGATTTAGCAGTTATGAAGATGCCAGCATTAGTCTTAAAATACTTTTAAGTGCCAAAAAATATGCAAAAGGCTTGCCAGTTCATACATGCACTCTCTTCTGGTGAACACTGAACAGGGAGAGCTTTAAAAAATGGAACATGCTTACATATTTCTAAATCGTGCTGCTACATAAAGAAGCTTTTATGAAGCAAGTCCCACATTATCTTTTCCCTTAGAGCCAGATTGTCACCTGACTGTTGTAAGGTGCACTTTGAATACACATACATGCTCACTATAATAGGAGTTGCTTTCACCATTCACAGGGCTCCCTAATTTTCAGGATAATCTGGACCACTGCTACAGCTGCCAACATTTTTTTCCTTCAGTTTATTGTTGTTGAACGACATGCATGAATTGTATGCAATTATACTATTACTGTCTGCCAGTCCAGCTTTTATAATGTTGATTTACCAAAAAGTATAGTTAGCCCTGTTTTGATGTCTGGTAAAAGTGACCCTGCCAGTAAAGATAGGGATTAGTAGCAAATTCTGATGAATGGGGATGAATAATAGTCACCATTTAATTGAAAGGGGGAATCACTTAAATGCAATTATGTTCATTCGAATGTCGACATCTGAGCATGTTTATTTTTTATATATATTTAGAGAACTGCCTGGTTTTTGTGCCTATTTTTGTGTTCAATGAATTGTGGATGGTTTGAATTTGCTTAAAATTGAACTTTTAACAAAATAGAAAAAGTACTACTTTACATAACTGCTTAGCATGTAATTATTGGACTTCTGTGATAAAGTTATATTGACAATACTCAACTTCATTCAAAGTACCTGAAGATTTTTTAAAACTAATACAAAATTCTTGTATCTTTATCATACACAATCTAAAATCTGAAGGATTTATCCAAATTCCATGAACTATGTAAGTAGAAATTAGGATCATTGTTAGGTATTTCAGATTTTCTGTGAGATTATGTAATTTTATATTTGAGGTTAAGCTCCTAAGGCCATAAATTTGGTAATTATATATCCTGTCATTCAGTTTTATGGTCATAAATATTCCCCCTTTGAAAGGCGCATTTCACAATTGGGTCCTTAGTATTTTCCCCTCCTTAATTATGAATTTATTGCCATAACACGTTGAGTACTTTTAGTACTCAAGTGGATGTGGTTTGGAGAAACTATATGACTTACTAGGCTTGTTCAGTGATAAAATTATGCCTTCCAGTGATTGCAATGAAATCCTGATTAATGTGCAAAGAAAATTAGAAGTGTGGCTCCATGAAGATCAAAATACTGTGGGGTTCTTTGTTGATCCTTATTCAGTTCCCTGATTAAAAAAGGGTAAAATATGTCTAGGTTTTGAGGAGTTGGACTTCTTGGAAAGATACAACTTCACTTATTGAAAGCTGTGAAAATAGCCAAACACTTTTGAAGGTCTGCCTGTGGTTAAGATGTTATCACTCCCAGAGCAGCAGCAAGCCTGTAATAAATACCGGCTGCTCCAGTGTCCTGGTTTAATGTGCAGAGGAAATCGGACCATGAACTGAGTTTCCCAGAGATGGACACATGTTCTGTTTGGCTAAATCTGTGCAGTGTGTTTTCCAGCAATGGGTTGAGGGGTAGAGTTTATAGTGGCCTTACATCAAAACCATTCAGCTCTTTCTGGCAGAACCTACTTATTAGAAGCCAAGTTAATAATAAAAGGGTAGCTGTATTTATTATTATCAGGTGCATCAAAAATGGAAGAATAGAAGGTCATTTATGCAATCTGCTTTCTTAAGCTAGCAAAAGTCTTCTTGCCTATACTTGGCACTCTAATCTCATAGAACAGGTTATTTATTTATTATGTTTATTTTGTTATGTTTGTGTAACCAGGTTACTGACTATTTGACCCTGCTTATTTCTGATATGACATTATATAAATCTAGCAGAAGAGTTTGTATGACAATGCACATCTTTTTTGACTGTAGAAAAAAATATTAATTTGTGGCAGAAGTACTGGGGGCTTTACCGAGCTATGTTTTATGAGGAAATGTGCTAATAGCAGTGGAAGCTATTTTGTGTACCTGTGAGTTGAAGAAATACTTGAGATAATTGCTAAAGGTAATTCCACATGAGCAGTAAGCACTTGTTAAATTTTGCTCTCATGTCTGGTTGAATGTCAGAGTTAAATGGAAAAAGTGATTACTAAAAGGTGTGGTGGCAGAGAAGGCAATAAAAAAACCTGAGTGTTCCTTTCCAGTGTTTTCATCTGAAGATGTAATTCCAAAATGCTTGTTCTTGACCCTTATATATTTAATATTTCTTAATATTAGGCTTAATATTTCGTGTTGGAAGTTACCTTTAAAAAAGAGTAGATGATAAAATCATAGAATCATTTAGGTTGAAAAATACTCAAAAATACTGATAGAGCTATACAACAGTATGGGTAGAGCAGATTTATAATAGGTAACCCACAAATTTTCACTCGTAGTAAGTGATTGTTATTTTTATGACCTGTTACAAGACTCTTAAGATTGATTATGGACTTGAAACCATCCAGACATGCAAGCTGATCGCTGCTCTGTTTAAATGGGAATATCTGATGACTGAATGCATTACTGGCTTTGGAGCCAAATTACAGTAGGGCCTGGTATTATCACTTTTATTTCAGTGCTTTTGTTGTAGTCTGTGGTTCAGCTACTGTTACTAAACATATGCAGCAGAGCTGTTTGCAGTTTAAGAGTTGAACCTCCTGGTGTTAATGCAGAAGGTAGCATTTAAGCTATGCCTGGGGCCTCTGCTGAGGTCAAAGGCACAGATGTGTGCCTCATTTGTTGTTGGACACAGAAAATCGTGCAAAGACAATCTGTGGGCAAAGGGAAGGTTTGCGTATAAATGTGCATGTTGGTAGCAGTAGGAAAACACTATGGTGGCTCTGGATTTTAGCCTAGTGATTCCCAGAGGCTTTGGGTTCTGTTGCTCAGTTTCTGAGCAGGAGAAATATGTTTTCTGTGTGTGGCCACCAATAAAATGGTGTTGCTATGGGGGATGGATTCAAACATGAGTGTTATTAGTGCTAGCTAGCTTCAAGTTCTTTTCTCCCTAAGAAAACACCTTGTATTGAAGAAATGCATTTATCTTGACAGATTGTATCCAGAAAGCTTTCCAGGACCTGTGAGATAGAATCTGTACTTCAGAGAAATCATCAGAATGGTCGGATGGTTGGAGCATTGAGATTCAGTAAGCTCCAAATCAGGAAAAACCAAGTAGGGAACTTCTATTTGTTACTCTGACAAGTGCTCTGAGGGAGTGCTTGCCTTAATTGCACAATCCACATGAGTTATTTAAATATTTACATTTATTGAAATTTCAATTATTTAAATTGCATATTTTGTTAATTATCTGTTGAAACTTGTTCCCTTTAGTGAACGTTTGGGGTTTTTCCTCTCATACAAGTAGTATGAGAGTGGTCCACTATTTGTGTGTAGGTAGTCTTGAGAAGCATTCACCAATGATATAGTTTTTCTTAATAGTAATTTCAATTTCCCAAATTTTAGGAAGATATAAGAAAAAATATTTTAAAATATATAAAAACATAAAAATATATATTAAAATGCAGTTATACAGAATAAAATCAAGTTTTCCTCCTGGAGTTTCCCCATAGTATATCAGGCTTTAGTTACTACTTTATAATAAGTAAAAACTGTTTGTTTCCAGTAGAAGCTGAGTAAATGGTTACTGAACTTTGTCCTGAGAAACCATAAATGAAGGCAATTTAAAATCAAAGACTGGGGGTGTTTGATTCTATAATTCAGCTTGTTGTTGAGATGTGTGTTCACAGCTTCACAGCTTTCCGTGTAACGAGGCTCAGATTTTACTACTGTCTAGGTAACAACTGTTAAAATATTGATGGCAGTGGTATTTACTGTAAGTACTCTGTAAATTTATACCTGTTCTGTTGCTTGTAAAGCTGAACCACTGTAAGAGTTGATCTGTCCATTGTTTTATTAAAGTTCCCTGTTTCCTGGGTTTGGGATGAAATCCAGCTGTTTTGGATTCCTCCACAAAATAAAAATGTTTTCTATTTTGGTAATTAAGTGTTTCTCAGGAAGAAAAGTTTTGTTATTGTTTTAGGATTTATCTGGTCTGCCTGTTTCTAGTATTGATAGACAATGCCTCTTCAGGTTATAGCCTTGTGTGAAGTCTGCTTTCTTTGATATTCTACCTCTGCTGTATTATTTCATTTGTTGCCCTATGAAATTAAATAACTAATGCAACAAGTTCCATCCTTCTATCATACTTGTGCAGGCTTTGTAATTTTACTTCACTGACTGTATTACATAGAACTGTTCATGTCATCCTAGTTGGTTTACATTCTGACAATGTAGCACTATCTGTATCATAAGATTTCCTAAAATACTGTTTTCAGCTTTATCCCAAGGCTTCCTTACTTATTTGACTGTGCATGTGAGTTTTCAGGGATGCTGCTGAGTTCATTTCATTCTCAACAGGTCAAGGGGAGTGTGGAGGGCTTACAACATTTTAGCACTTATGTATATTTAGAACGAAAATTTGATTTTAAAAAGCTTCATTTTCCATTTAACATACATTTTAATATTACTTTTTCTTGGCTGAAGTAGTAATAAATGAGTCAAATTTCTGATTAAATTAAAAAATATGGTTCTGAATGGGTACTTAATATTTTCACTGCCGACAAAGGGTAAGTGGATAAAATGTAAAATTTCTTAAAAGACAATGTATGTCCACAAGTTACATATGTATAAATTTTATACTAAATTAAAACTCTGGGATAAGGGTGTAGGGTGCACCTTAATTCTAATTTTAGTAGCCAGTTGTAACATTTCTCACAGGATGGAAAAGGATGAACTTTCTTATGATTTTTATATTGTTTCCTGAACCTTACTGTTATTATTTGTAAGAGTTTGTATAGGAAAGAAAATTCTGGCAATAGCAATGCATTACTGGAAGCATAAAAGATGTCACAAAGAACTTTTTCTTTTTTTCCTAACGATAATTATAGATCTGATTTCTGTGGTTCAGTGTTTGTCACTCTTTCCTTCTGCCTGAATAATGAATACTAATCCTAGGGAAAGACCAAAGATCCCACGGATTAAATATATCCCATGGATTGCTAGTATTAGTAGGAAGCTTGATCCACCAAGGACACAGCTTTACTACAGATCTTGTCAATTTGAGTTTTAAAGGAAATGAAGATATTGCGGTTTAAATTAAGTTTGAAATAGAATTTAGAATTTGACTGAAGACAAGTGTAGTTTAGATTGGTTAGAAGGCATAGGCTTCACAAGTCATCCTGATTATGGAAATGCTAAAAGATCAGTTTTATTTGCAACTGCAAATTTGTTGCTATTCAAAGTGGTGACGTGTTTTGAAATCATCTATTAGACTCAAGATACTTGCCTTGCAATGTGGCTGAAACCAGATTTTGCAATTGAATACTTGGACTTTCTGCAAATGGGTAGTGGTTTTCCCCTGATAGTAGGACCAAAAGTGCAGGTAATCTCTAGAGATGCATTGTAAGTGGCACCAAACAAAGTCCAGAAAACAAATAAAAACTGGACCCATGAATTAAAATTCTGTGGTATAAATGGCGAGCATGTGCTTTTTAGCTTTTATATCTCTTTCCTTTTGTGATTTTTCTCTGATTACCTCAAAGATGTTTCCTTTTATCTTTTCTTTCTACCTTGGGAATTGTTATCCTCTTTGTATCAGCTTTATGTAGTATTTATATCTAGACTGCTGCCAGATGGACTTGTCAAAGGTCTGTAAAGTCTTCTGGGTCTTTCATGTACGGGAAAGGGACCTGAGTAGTTACGGTTGTGGAATTGGTATTATGCTTGGTAAGAGTGTTGTGAGTTTGATGTGTAGTGTTGCCCCAGTATTAGAGATCATATAACCATTTCATTCTAGACCTCTGAAAATGATTAATAATGACATATGAATTATATTGTGTTGACTCCAGTGTCATGGTTTCCTCATTCTATAGCACTGGAGTAGTCCCTTTTAACTATGAGGTAATGTCTGCCACGCAATTTGTCCCCAGTTGAACTCAATGTACAGTTTCTTATGTAATAAAGTCTAAATTACAAAGAATATAGTATTGAATGAAGAATGTAATTACAAAGAATGTAGTACAACTACTTCGCTACACAAATTTAAAATTGATGCTGATGCTACCCATTCTCAACAGTTTTTAAATACTGTGTGTGTATATTATACAGAAATGGTAGTTTATTTTAAGGTAAGATTGGTTCTTTTACTGACTTTCCTGTTATAATGATTTTGATTCATTGAAAGAAACTGCTTCAGTAGATTAATTTCTAAAGGTACTGTAAAAGTCATGCTTGTGTTAAGGACTGTAAACTTCTACAGATGCAACCATAACTTTTCTGTCTTGGCAGATATTTGAGGACATCTTTCATGTCTATGTTATCAAGCATTTGTCACATTATGAGCTTAAACTTGATGTACAGTATATTACCTCATTGCCTTTCTTAGAGAATAGATTTTAAATACTAAACCAAATTTTAAGTGTAAAGTGATATAAAGAAACTATACTGTCATATATTTTCTTTTTGAGTAATACTTTATGAATCCAGCTACTTAAATAATGTAATTTCATCATAAGAACACTGGGGAAACCTTTTCAATATGGATACAATACAGACTCAAACAGGATGTTCTTTCATGTTTGACTTTTCACGTGAACCATTGGATGGCTCTACTTGATCGGCTGCTAACTAAAGCATACTCCACATTTTGTCTGCTGCCACAAGAAAAGATTTCTTAACATGCTAACCTTCATCATTCTTGGTAACATCCCCATCTAATATAACATGAGACTTCAGCTTTATGAGTAATATATTTGTGCTTCAAAAGTGTAAGAGTACCAGAGGAAGAAGAGGATGTGACTGAGTGAGGGGAAAAGAATGTGCTCAGAAACAGCACATGTAAGGAAATAGGTGGAGCCAACCTGAGTGTAGGTACACAGGGTTGTGCCAGGAAATGGGTGAGTCTTCCTGGGTATGCTGAAACAGCAATACATTTTTATCAAGGGCAGAGAGACAGAGCTGATTGCTTGTACTTAAATATGTAAAATACAGTACTTAAATATGTAAAAAAATTGATGTTGGGAAAAATCATACAGAATATATACTGAGTCACCTTGCTTTAAAAAATTTCTGTGTTTCCCAGTTTCTTTCCAGCTTTTCCTTTCTGCTTTGCCTTTCTTCCCTTTATGCCTGCCTATTTCTACAGTGATAAGATTATCCTGGCAGTAAGGAAGTTGTGTGAGCCATAACCATTGCTAGTAGAAGGACAGTTATGACTGTTCTGCTGTGTGGAAGGGTTGATCTGCTCAAAAGTTGCTTCAACTTTTATTGTAGTTAATTGTAATCCAACAGACAGCAGTAATAACAAAAAAACCCACAAAAACCCCCCTCAAACCAAAAGCCAAGAAGCTGCTAATTGATTTATATTTGTAGTATTTCACTTGCATTTTGTTTACATTTCACTCATTTTAATGCTTCCATTGCGCTTTAGTCTCAAACAGCTTCAATGAATATCCTGAATGAGCTTGTAAAAGATGTACAAGTTTTTTTCCTTCAGACAGGTTCTAAGTCTTCAAACATATTCAGTGACTTACTTGAAATATATTATTATGACTCAGTTATTCCACTGTAGAAGAACATACAGGATGGTTTAGCATCACCTAAAAACGCCTTTCCTGGGATGGATCATCAGAGTTAATGGTCTCCATTGCCCTTTAGGCGATTTTCCAAGACATTTAGTGGATGCTGTAGAGGTGTTGCAGAGCATGGGGGGTTGAATTCTGGACAGAAACAGGCAGAAGTGATCAGATGGTTATTTTTTCTCCTGTGCCTCATTTTGGTCAGTATAAGTCTGTTGTGTTGTTTCTTCCCACTAAGAATTTTGGCTAAGCTAATTATTGATTGTGTGTGCAGTCCAGAGATGGGAAGTAGTATCTGCTCTCTGCCTTCATCTCCTGTTGTATATCTTGGTGACTTTTTATATTTTGGTGACAATGCTGTACTTACTCTTTATTGGTGCTATTTATTGGATAAAATATTTATTTGATAGTATATGGTAATTATATTTGTGCTACTATGTGGAGTAGTATTTTCAGTATGCATTTTTAAGGGAGTAGAAGGCTCCTAAGTAAAAGGATGTAGGTAGAAATACTGTGGATTTTGTGTCTTGTCACACATGAAAGCCTTCCATATTCAGTGATGGTTTTCCCCTCCTCACCTTCTACTAACAATAAACCAGTCCTGTATTTTCCTGTATTTTTCCATGTCATAATTGAAAACCTGCAGGATTGGGCCCACAGTGGTTTTCCACGTTTGCACTGTTTTATACTACACAAATTATTTCTATATCTGTATTTCTGAAAAATTTGTACTTAGTAAGGTAAATGTGGATGTCTTATCAAAGTTCAAGCAAAATTAAATTTTACATTCTCAACATTCAACATTTATCTCTGATACAATGTTTTGTTATGTAGATATAGAAGTAGAAACTTGGAACAATTGAAATCAAGTCTGAGCATTAATTGTAAAAATAATGAATTCCCTGTAATTAAAAGAAAATCCCCACAGGGACAGACAGTTCTAGGACTTGTCACATCAGAGATTCTTATAACCTCCTTTGAAGGATTTACTTTTTTACAAGTGTTTCTGGAAACAACAGGATCACTGGCTTATCTAGTAGCATTATTTCTATGACTTTATTGGTAATCTTGTGCAGAAATAAGCTCAAAATGACTGAAGTAGACAATTTAAGTAGTCACTTAAATTACTCAAGAGTACAAATAAATACAATAAAAGTACAAATAAATCAAGAGTCACTTACGTAGATTCACATTAGCCATGATATTGATTTTATGAACAAGGAATATTTTCAAACGGTAATCCAGGCCAGACTGGCATCTGTAAATCCTAGAGAATTATTTTGCAAGGGTAAAGTAAAGCTAGTATTGTTACCTTGTTTTGAAATAGTATACAAAATTTTTAAACTTTCCTTTAAGAAGTCTCACTTTTCAGCAGTGTAAGTGGCTCAAATTGCCTGCTTTGTGAAACTGAAATGATTGCAAATTAGCTTGTGGGGTTTTTTTTTTTTTGTTTGTTTGTTTGTTTGCTTGGGTTTTTTTGTTTGTTTTTGCTCCTCAGCTTTTTTCAAGAATTAAATGGTTGTTGTTTGAGAACATTTAAGTAGTGAGTTCTGGACTTATCTGAAAGTATGGTTAAATGGAATGATGGAAAGAATTTCTGAAAACTAAAACAAGAAGAATGAGCATCAAGAAAAGGAGTGGAACTGAAAAGAAAAGGCAGGTATGAAAAAAGGGAAAGGCAGATATAAATGGCAAAAATAAAGAAGACAAATTTGATTTTATGGTGCATACTGGCTGCAGTTAATAAAAATAGTATTTAATTTGCCCATGTGGATTAAGATTTTTGTTTCTGCATCAGTGAAAGCACATTGCTGCTGCTATCAGCTGCCATTTTGGGAACCTCATTGCATATGGTATTTCTGATATTTCCTCTTTAACAGAGAGCCAACATTTTGTTCCCAAAATGTGATGACTAAACAGGAGAACAATACTGAAAATGTGCTTAGCTTTAATTTTTTTACACTCTGAGGCTTTTGTTGCATAGAATTAATCGGTAAGATTGCAATTAAGAAATATAAATGTCTCCAGAAGGGAAATAAGTTCAAGGCATCTTACATAAACAGGCTTAAAATCACATTGACTTCAGGAGGAACACAAAACATTCAGTTACTTAGATGACACTT
Organism: Cisticola juncidis; assembly: GCA_013400215.1. Lineage (NCBI taxonomy): Eukaryota > Metazoa > Chordata > Aves > Passeriformes > Cisticolidae > Cisticola > Cisticola juncidis. The sequence continues at coordinate 552,489 of VXBR01011549.1, read as the reverse complement.
CTATCACCTCATAGATTAAACAGCATTAATTCTTATTATTCACTGGTGAGAAAGGAATACTTACCTGCAAGCTGGACATATTAGTTTACATGTCTAATGATATCAGGACATTAGTACAATATTTCCAATAGATGAAGAAAATAAATCGGATATTTATCTGTATTGTTTTTTCAGACAATTGTTGGTTGCTGTTATGATGTACTAGCAGTATAAGTGTAGTTACAAATCGTTGTAAGCCAATGGCAAGGACTATTGACCTAGGCATTCCTGTGTTCAGGAATTTTCAAACTTAAGACATCACTTTCAAGGCACGATACTCAGTTTACAACAGCTCGCCAGAGATCAGAACATGTAATTAAAGTGCAACTCCTAGAGTATCAGTCTTCATTTTTTTTCCATAATTAGTTTGTAGAAGCCTCTTCTGGGGTGGGGGAGGTTTGATTTCACTTGTATCTTCTAGTACACAGATACTGGCTATTCTAGATACAGAGTCAAAAATGTCAGAATACTGTTTAGTTCCTAACAGTCCTGCCTTGGAGTAGAGCAGTGGACTAGATGACATTTTAAGTCCAACTTTTTCAAGTCCTTGTTCTAGAATGAAACTTATTCCCTGTTTTTTTCCCCTTGGGAGCAGGATAGTCTGATCAGCAGCAACATCTCATTCATGCAAAAGGAGATAAACTGTCAGTCAGCTGTCACTGCTGTGATGACACTGTGGCATGCAAAAGTAAGTGATGTCTGTGGTGGTGTGTTCATGAACCATTTAAGATTTTAGGCATTACAAGTAATGGCTATAATTTTTTCCATTAATCTCTTTTTCCATAGCAAGAAGAATTTCTAACCCTGACCAGGGTTTCTTAGGATAAAACCTGCTTTTGGAATGCATTTCTGTTAATATGCTGAAGAACACGACTCAGCATGTGTTAGCATTCTCAATTTTCTTTGACATTCATGATTTCTAGCACAGCTGCTTTTTTTTTAATGGATGTCAGATCTTTGTAATGCCAACAACGATGTCCCATTGCCAGAAAAAAACCCAAAACAAAACAGAAGCAAAAAATCATAATCCAGGAGGCAATAAATGGAATTGATTTTTCTAAAGTTGTTTTTACTCTTTAAGTAACTGAGGGGCATGCAGGTTTTCAGAACAGGATGTGTTTGGCAATAGCTACCATATGCTATTTTGCTTTTTTTTCTTCAATCATTTCTCATAAGGGGGATAGAACACTAACAGAACATAACTCTAAAGAGAGTCACCCCCTTAAATACACATTTCATTGTGGTATTATAAACTGGTGCAATGAAGCTGCTTGACAGCCAGGATAACTATGCCCAAATATGTTTTACATGTAAAATAGCTGTTAAATATAACACAATTGCATAGTCTTAAATTTAATTTTCAAAGATGTGTGAAAGTAAGAGAAAGTAAGAGGCAATTAGTAATTTCCTTAATATTTGACTATGCTGTCAGATTTTCTGAAAGAGTTATGATAATGTAGTGGTAGCCAGCCACTGCTGTCACTTACTGTTAAAAGCCATACATAATGATATGCTTCCTGATGTATCTTTTTGTGCTGGTTATGTGGTTATCTCTTTGCAAAACAGATATGAATCATGCCTAAGACATGCATGTATTTTTCCTCCTTTCTCCTGGAAAGTAGTGAAGCAGCAACAGGGTAGTACAAAAGCTTCTCACTGCTGTTTGAGGACAACACCAGTAAAGCTAAGACTGACAAAGGCATTTAGGAGCCTGATTCCCATTGAATCAATAGGAATGGGGTGATTAAAGTCTCTTGTGTCTGTGGATATGTCTTCTGGCTAAGCTGCAGAACAATGTCACTGGGAGGAACCACTGATGGGATCAAACAGCACGTTTTGGGTTCCACTTCCTTTCTCATGTTGGTCCCACCCATTGTTTGAACATGGCTAGTCAGACCTCTGGCCATGAGCAGTGATGATTTTGCTGACAGGTTCTTTTGTGTGACAGTCAAGTGGAACTTTCCATTGACAGTAACCCACAGTAAAGATTCCTTAGTTTCTGTGTGTCCTCTGTCTTTTTTTTTTAAATTCTGTATCAGCCACAGTTATGTCAGTGCATGATGCATATTGTTTCTCACTTTTTAACTTTAGAAGATAGTCCTCTCTGCAACAAGTAGCATGCATTTTGCAATTGTATTTCAGAAAGCTGCTTGTTTCTTGGTTTATTTTATGTTTGTGTGCAATTAAATCTAAATGTCCCCCTCTGCTCTTTAAAAAAAAAGTTTCTTTAATCCTGAATTTGTGTGGTGTCATGTTTCACAGCTACCATGGTTGTAAAGGTGAGGTTCCAGCAGTGACTCTGAGTTTTCCTCTCTGAAATTTCTGTCCCGTCTTTTGGATGCCTGTAGTTCATATGCTCTGAAATGAAATGTAAAACATGCTCAGTGTTAATATCTACTGTCACTGCATTATGCAAACACAGCCATCAGTGTCTTCTGAGCTACAGTCTGCCTTGAAGAGTTTCTTGTGGAGCTGCCCACACAAGAGGTGCTGCGAATGGAAGTTGCAGCAGAAGCTCCCAGCCTTCAATCCTGAGCTGGAAACTGAAGATAGAATTTGCTTACTGGCAGACAAAAACCAAAGCTGTCAAGAAGAATCTGAATATATTTAAAACAAATTTGTATTTTACCAGATGTGAACATACGAAAGGTGAGACGGAGGCAGTAACATTTCCAGTGGTGCTGAGGGTTAATTGATAGGCAGGTGGCTGTGCTATTTGGTAGTTTCATTCCTCTCTATCTGCAACATGGCCTCTTGATTATTGCTTATTAAAGCATTAGAGCTGAAACTGAGTAGAGGATAAAAATATCAGAAATTCTGAGGCATTTTTAAATTTTGACATTGGTCTTGATTCTTTCCTAGAAGCTTGGATCACCAGAGTATTTTTTTCAAAACAGTTTCTCAGTGGGACTGCAAGGCTGTGAAATATAATTGATCCTTAATATATACCTATACTGCAAAATAGAGTTTCATGTTCCTATACTGTACCATATTGCTTTTGAAAAAAATATAAAGGGAAAATTATTAGTCTTGGCAGACTAATAGGAATTTCTCACAGCTTAACTTCCCCTTGAATTTTATTATAATCTGAGTTCATAAAAGCATTAAGTTAGGCCATCGAAATGTGGTATGGTGAATGTCCAGCTTCATTTTGAAATTGCAGACTACAGGATGTTCTGGAAGTTTGGCACAGTTTGCACTGAGATAGATGTAATTCCTGGGATGCTTCTCAGCTTTTTTATGGCAGCTTACTGCTTTGCAATGTCTTTCCAGTTGTGATCCTTAGCTTCTAATAAAACCTAGTCTGCTCAGAAAAGTCTAGTGTCTCAAATGGTTCTGAAATCAAATTGCCAGTTTTGTTTTCTATATGAGTTCAGAGCTCTCATGGTAACTCCCTGTTATCTACATTGCAGTTACAGGTGAAACAGCAATACTCACATACTGATCTAGCTAACATAGACAGCATGACTGAAAATACGAAAGTGTTGGATTTGGCTTCAGCTGTACAAATCTGGGCAGTGTCCTGGTACTGTACTTTGGTTATAGCTATTGACTTTTGGTGTAAGTCAGCTTCAGTTCCACCTTTGACAGCAACTTACCAGCAGCCTGAAACTCATTCTGAAGAAAGAGGAGATTCTAATACTAATGAAAAGCTTTGATTTGAAGAAACAGAGCAGCCAAAATGAAAGAGGTGATCCTACATATTATGACTACTTGTTTGAACTTACAATTGCCTTCTTGACAGAGGAGCATGAATGTTGCAGCATGTCTGTCTGACTTTTGGGCTCAGCTTGACTCACAAACTGTGTTTATGTGCGGTTCATATAGACCATCCAACTACTTTGCCTTTTTCTTCTCCAGACTGAATCAGTTCCAGCATGCTTTGACACCTCATATTATTGTCATTATGGCACTTAATACTGTCATTAATGCCATATATATGAATCCAGGAGCTCATGTGATCTAGAAAAAATTCACATGCACATGACTTTTGTTTGCTTCCCAAAGTTTTGACTCACTGGAGGTTCACATTTTTAGACTTTTCTTTAGCAGCATAAGCTAGTGTAGGAAATGGATTTGTAGAGAATTCCCGAAGCCTGACAGAAGACTCACATAGTGTGTATCAGTATGTAAACTCTGAGATAAAGTATGCTGACTTAGAAAGGCCATGGAATAAGACAGAGATTGCTGAGAGAAATTGAACTAGAAACAAGTTTCAAATTATGACCTTGCAATTAGACTAGATATTTTTGAGAAATAGAACAATGGAATGAAACTCTTCAAAACACGTCTCAGGAGCCCCATCTCTGGGTCAGAAAGGGTTTTTCTGACAAGCCACCTTATAAATCCCTTTTTAAAAGGCCCACACCCTCGTGCTTCCAAGCACAATGTAAGAATGTGTGTTGGAATCCCCCAGCTGAGCAGTCGCTTGCCTGCTCAGCTCCCTCAGTGCTCCAGACATCAGCAGGCCTGAGCCGGGCGCGGGGAAGCGCTGGGCTCGCAGTGAGGCAGAGCGCCCGGCATGTGCCTAACACCACTGCAGAGAGCTCAGGCATCAGTGACTTTGGGTGCCAGAGCTTGGAAAGCAGATTTATGGTTATAAATACACGTTGATACACAGAGCAGAGATGGCTGGTGTGAGGTGACACGTTTTTGTGCCTCACTAGCCCCTGTGCGCTCTCCTAGTCTATGGCAGACAAAGAAATGTGAGTGAGCGTGTTCCCTGGTGAAGGGAGCCGAGCTGCTGGGAGTTGCATTGCATTTTTTTTTTGCTGACTTACACAGCCAATTACTTTAGGTCAGCTGAGGTATGATACTTGATTAGCTTCCAGCAATTCATTTGAACCTTTAAGCCTTTAGACATCTAAAAATCTCTGTGGATGTGGCACTAATGATGCAGAAGCTAGTTCTCTGAAAGTGCTTTTATCTTGCAGTTGACCACGAAAGACTCTTAAGCCTGCATTGGAATGAGAGGGGAGCAACTGGCAGGGCATTTTTCCACACTGTTTTGGAACTTGCACTTTCCCCAATACCAAAATAGTTCTGGGACATGCTGCAGTGGCCCACTTGTTTTTTGTAGCAGTAAGGGGTTGGGAGGATTCTGGGGGAAGATTGTAAATATATCTTTTCAGCTGTTGGGCTATGTTTATTCTCCAGTAAAAGGGAGCTACAGCTTTAGTATATCTTTATAATTGACACTCTAAAAATATAACCTCAACCAAAGGGTAAGCATCTCTTTCTTTAGAGTAACTGTATTCAGATGGAGTGCATCATAGAATCATAATGAGAAAGGAGGCAAATCTCTTTTGTTGAGAAGTAGAAGAATATGTAGCAGTGTATATATATCAAGATACTGAGGATAACATTTGCTAATGAATTGAGGGTAAGTTGTCAGTGAACTGATACTTACACGCTAATTTTAGCTACCGTAAGTTTAATATTGGATTGCCATTTGCTTCCTTTCTATGAACATACACAATTACTCTAAGTAGAAGGTAGAATTGTGGTAACAAAAGACAGAAAATGGGAGTTATTTTTTCAGCCTCTTTTAGTTCTGTAGGCTTTATTATGTTCAAAGGAAAAAAATCACCTTCCACCACTTTTCACGTCATGTATTTGCTCCAAGAAATGGAAGATAGGAGGAGTGATACTTGATATGGGATTTGAAAAAATGCTTTCACATATGAATGACACAGTAGTGACATGATAAATGTCAGGACAGAAACAAAGTCCTATTGAAAACAATATAATGCAAAGAGGACTAAAAGGCACAAAACTGCCAGCGGATTTCTCAGGATAAAACAGTAATTTCTCACACTTTGTGTTGCAACTCTCTTACCTCACTTTCTTTCAAAATTTTAGGGAGTGTGGGCAAAGTAACATAGTATTACAATGCTGTCCTAACTCTATACAGAAGATTAGGAGCTTGTATCTCATGAACAAATATAACCCAAGCTTCAAGATGCCATAGGATCATATTTCACTTGCATCATAAGTTATAAGTGGTCTCTACACTAGATTTTCCTTTCTTTCCATCACCTTCTACCTTCCAAAGTCCTTCTAAATAGATTACGTCTCTTTGGAGTTATATTTGCTTTGCTAATGGCTATTTTTGGGCTATCAAATGTCCAGATCTACTGCTGAAGCTCTGCTTCAGTGTCTTCTCTAATTTAGAAACTTACGTGAATATAAATTTCAAAGCCCTCAAGGCCTGTTTTCATAAGTGCCTGATGAGCCTGTAATTCTGCTTAAAACATTTGTTCATAGGCATGATTTAGAATGCTTGTTTACTCTTTGTTTAAATGAAGCCAAACTTACCTACTCTCTGGAAGTTTGGTATGTGCTGGCCTAACTTGAATTAGATCCTCTCAGGGCTGAGATAATTTTGCTTCTCAGGTCATCCTACAGGGACTGCTGAAGATTTCCTGAGAAAAGCAGTCTTCTGCCTCAAACAATGTGGAAGGGTGGAAATACAACTGTAATAAACAGACTTAAATTTATTAATGCCTCGAAGGAAGATCTTAATGAAATGGCTGCAGCAAGCGTGACCTAGCCCTGTGATTGTGATGAGGATGCAGAAAACAGCCTCCCATCTGTTAGTCCCACTAGAATGGACTGTAAGCACAGTGCAACTACACACTTGAGTCCTCTATTGTATTAATTTTTCCAATTTGGTTTGATTAGATTAATAAAGGATATGCTATGTGCAGTTATGCACAGAGAGTGAGGAAATTGCTTACGATACTCAGAACAGAGAAGAAGACATTATTGTAATTTTTGAGGAATAATGTGTACTATTCTACTGTTCTGTATTCACAAAGGATGAATTAACACTAGAGCATGTGCAGGGAAAGGCTCTGAGGTTGATCACAGGAATGGACAGCATCTTATAAGAGTCCATAAAAGCTAAATAAGCCTGCATTTCTATATACCTATGAGAGGAGAAAATATAGTTAGACTGAAAAACAATGTGAGGATAAGAACACGTGGATGTGAACTAGGCTGAAATAATTTATGTTAAGGTTTTTATAGTCACCCATCCTTCAATTATGGAACACGAGAGTGGAAGCCTTCCCTTAGGACTGGTGAGTTTAACAATATTTTAACATTGAGATGATAACAACCTGGAGATTAAATTGATTCTTTTCAGTCCTGTTTCCATGTGGATTTCACTAACAAATATGGTTGCAAAGATGTTAGCAATATCTCTGTTTCGGAACTCACAGAATAGATGAGGTTGGAAGGAATATCTGGGGATCCTCTAGTTCAATCCCTGTTCAAGTAGGGTCAGCTAGGGCGGGTTGCTTAGGGCTGCATCCAGCTGTTTTTGAATATGTCGCAGTATTCAGTCTTCAGACTATCTCTTGGCAACCTGGTCTATGGTTTGATCCCACACACTGTTCACACAGAGTAAGAAAAATGGGTTTGTGTACACATTTTATGTGTTTTAAGGTGTGGCCATTTCTCTTATCCTGATGCTGGGCACTACCAGAGTCTGGTTCCCTCTTTTTTGTTTACTCCTATTCAGTATTTATACACATGGACAGAATCCACCTGAGCCTCTTCTTCTCTGGGCTGAACACGCAGGATCCTCCTCTGCAGAGCTGCTTTCCAGTCAGTCAGCCCCATGCCTGTACTGGAACCTAGGATTATTAAAGCCCAGGTGCAGGAATTTGCACTTCCCTGTGTTGAACCCCATGAGGTTTTTCTCATTTCTCCTTCCTGTCTAGGTTTCTCTGGAAAGCAGTGTGCCCGTGTGGTGTGTTAGCCACTCTATCCAGTTTTGTGTTGTGAGCTTGCTGAGGATGCACTCTTGTCCCCTCACACAACTCATTAATGAGAGTATTAGAAAGTACTGCCTCCACTACTGATCCTTGGGTTACACCACCAGGGCCTTGCCTCCAGCTGGACTTCATGCCATCCTCTCAGCCTGGCCATTCTTGTTTTCAGTCCACCTCACTGTCCACTGGTATAACCCACACATTGTCAGCTTGTCCGTGAGGATATTAAACAGAGACAGTGGCAAGGGCCTTTAAAGTTAAAATTGCAAGGAGTTTCAAGAAGTTGTCAGAAAATGGCTGTTAATAGCACTGGGACAAAGTAGAATAACATATGGAAATTAGTGAGGGTAGGAGAGATATGGCAACCAGAATAAAACTTTGTTTAGGACGGAAGTAAAGATGCTTTTGATTTTCAGAGCAAGAACTGATTCTACAAATTATCTAGTATACTTTGTACAACAACTTGTATACCAACAGCTGTTGCCTTTTAAGTTGTTGATATAGAAAGGTACAGAATAGAATTAATATAATAGAAATATAGAATAATAGAATAATATAGAATAATAGAATAAATAATATTAAATAATAATATAGAATAATATAGAATAATATAGAATAATAGAATAAAATTATGTTTTGTAGTTACAATAAATTACTTTTAGTGCTCACCACTGTTACTGGTTGGTATTAGGCTGTTTCCAAGATGAGTGTAGTGAAAAATAAAAAATCTGTGCCCTTTTCCCAGATATTTTTTGTATGCTGTCAATGCTTCCACCACAAAAGAATGCTCTTTGTGCCCAGTGGATAAAGCTGACTTTTAGAAGTAGGATTCCTGGATGTTTAAATTACATGAAGAGGAAACACATGATAAGAGGGAATGATCATAGTGAGGTCAAAGGAACTGGGCTGATAATGCAGAGTTATATTTGATTCTGCAGGCAGTTCTTAAAGAGACTTAGGTTCTGATTGTCCTGTCCTGCTGTGCATTAACTGTGATCTACCAATGAAAGTAAAATCAGATTTCCAAGTTTAAGTGTTTAAACATATATTTATGCCTATATGAAAAAGCAATGGTGATAGTAATCTAAGACACCAAGTAAAGTCAAGCCTTAATTAAAGGGAATGTAAGTATAGTACAGTAAGAACATTTCATCCTTTACTGTGAGAATTTCTGTGGATCACAGTTAGCAGATGATCCAAACTTTTGAAGTTTTACTAAAGTGTTTTATTCAAAAAGCAAAATAGACCTTGGCTTTTTAGAGAGCTGAGCGCTGCCAGTTTCAAATGCCATGCTACACAAGACATGAACAGGTGTTAAACAACACTGTTCATCTTTCCATCTTTCAGCAAAACTGAAGAAACACAGCTGTATTCAGAATGTATTTTTTAAAAGGCTTTCTGTATGATTTGAATACTATTTCAAACTTACTTATATTTCAAGAAGATCAGCTTTAGAGTTTTTTATTTAACAAATGCAATTTCAGTGAACTTTACATAGGTACTCTTTTTAACACTAGAAAAAAAATTATAGCAATTCTCAAACACACAAACTGTGCTTTAGTAAGAACAGGTCCTTCCAGCTGAAATACATTATGGTGGAAGAAAAGACAGTCTCAGACACTCCTTCTAAGAAGAAAAAAATCTCACAAATCCAGTTCAGGCTGTTCAGATGCTCAAATAATGTCATCCTGAGTTTGATGTGTTGAGGCCTAAACAGGCCTTTAATTGACAGTAGTTCAGATACATATTATAGCATTCTGTTCCCTGAAAACCTTGAAATGAGAGAGTAAGTCTGTGGAGACTAGGAAGCTTAAAGTCTACACTCACATAATTGCACACAAAACATTAATTAAGGCAGTGTTAATCCTTAGCCTGGCTCAGTCACCAGAGGCCTAAGTGAGAAGTGATAACATGCCAACACTATCCCAGAAATGCCTCTAATCAAGAATAAAAACAGTAAAAGAGGTAATTACCTGAAACATAAGCTTAGTTGTGATTATCAAAGTTCATAGAACAAGAGCTGTCTGCTCAAGACCATGCTCATGGGACTTAGAGATTCTGAATATACTATTCAACAAGGAAACATCCTCCAAGATTTTCCCAAGCCATGACAATGTTCTTACCCTCAGGCCAGAAAACGTGATGAAGGAATATTACATTAGTTGGTGAAGGAATAACATTTAATTTCATCTTAACCTGAATCTACTTCATTTGGGCTCTGTTATTTCACAGGAAGTGGAGCTTTAAAGTAACATTAACCCAAAGAATTCTCCAAAATATGCTTCTCCCATCCAGTCTGTATTTCCTATCTGGACTTTATTAAGGCCATAATGGGAAAACTGTTTCCTGTTGCCAAAATAAAAGTTATAGGTTACTATACCACCTGTTTTAAAGCAGTAAGGTCAATAAACAAAAATAAGTTCTATAGATAAAAATAGCAGGATTTGTAGCTGAATTCATGTGTTACCCAGCTAGCCTTTAGATAGACCTGGTTGATGCATGATCTTAGCATTTATTCTGAAATCTCAGCACCTGTCATAGAAATAGTGGCTAGAGTGGTGATTTTCAGAACTGATCTGTTGGGGGGCATAGGTAAAACTATAAAGAGCAGGTGTTACAAAATGATTTGTCTGTAACAGTTATCTGAATACGTCTTTCAGAGTTTAAAAAGGGGATTTTAAAAGGCAGTAGACCAGATTCTTTCTGGTGTAGGTGGGTGTCAGAAATACTTCCTCACAACAGTGTTAAAGTGGGAAGAATAAGTAGGTGGGACAAATATCCATTTCTATTGATCTAAACAACACAAAACTTGAATAGTGACATTTTTTCAATCAGAACTACACCAAAGTTCAAAGATGTGAAGAGTCAGAGCTGGTCTACATTGTAATTACTTCGGTAGTATTTTTATCATCTCCACATGACTATGTGGTAACTGCTTTTTAAAGGAAAATTATTTCAGTGTTACTGTGCATGTGTTACTGTGTGTGCTTCTCTAACAGATCCTTCATAGATGGATGTCTCAATTCATGTCAGGATGGGCCAATCCTATAACTATAACTATGGAAGTCAAAGCAAATCCTCTCTAACTTGTAAAATGAGGTGGTTAAAGAAGGTTTCTGAAAGGTTTTAGATAATAAACATGATTCAATTTGCATTTTAAGTATAATATTTGCATAAACATATTTACCAATTACTTAGAACTTTTGCAAGTGTTTACCTTGCAAAAATTTTTTTTTTACCTAATAGTCTGTACAAACAGGTATTGAATCATAGGAATATAAAACTTACTTCAAAATCCCAGTTTGTTACAGCTTGAAACTTGGAGAAAAACTATAAGTCTGGTTTCTTCTGGTGAAACCATTCAAAGAACTAAGACCTGCAGGAGGCAAGTGGTACTTGGTACAGTTCCTTATGAAGTTTGAATTATCCCTTTGAAATAGGGATAATTCACTGAATGTCTTGAAGGCAATCTTGAGGGTCAGCCTAGTTTTTGACAAGCTTTCTGCCCTAAGAAATCCATCTCATTTTTAACCTCAGCCTATGCGTTGTGGAAATATCTTCTGTTAGATTTTCTCTAAAATGAGCAGGATTTCTTTTGCCACATTGTGAATATGGATTCCTGAGACATCTTGCTGCCTTTGAGGTAGACTGTAGTTTTTCTAAGTCAGGAGTTGTTTTCACATATCTTTTTTTCCCCTTAATAGTTTTGATCAGCTTGATTTAGTTACTGTTGGGATCTAAATCAGATAAAATTTGGGAAGGTGAGAGCCTTTCTGGGTTTAGAATCCTGACCAGAGAAATTTTAGTGAAGTTCATTGCAGTTTTAGTCATTAACTGTAACCCAATTGGATGGAATAATTTTTCTGTTGAATATGTCTGCCTGATATCAGTTTTATAGGAAACAGTAGTTCTTATTAACCTGCATTAATGCTAATTGTAAATGCTGTATTATGTTCATGACGGAGACCGTCTGATTATTTTTGCTCATGGGATTTGCATAGCTTTTCTATGACATTGTTACAATATCTCTGGTGGACATAAAAGATTTTTTTTTCCATTTTTGCTTACATTCTAGTATAGGCATAAGAAATGGGATCTATTATTGTGTAGCTTCTTATTTTTTCCTGTGTACAACTTCCGTGGCTGCCTTAGGCATTGGCTGTTCTGTTATTTCAACAGATTCCATATTTTAGTCTATATATACCATCACAGTATCTGAGTGTTGTTTTTGAGGGTTTTGGTTAATCTGTTTACTCATCAGTCTTTCATCTGTACTGGATCTCTCTCATGGTCTGCTGAGGGAGTGGAGGTGATCTGTTACAGTGTTACCTTTGACTGAAAGTTTGCATTGTTAGTTTGCTTTTCAGTAGATGTCTCTCTATGAAAATGTTAAAAAAGATGTCGCCAAAATTATGACATGCTGTTCTTCAAAGTACTGTCATTCCTACAGGATGGCTTCCAAGGGTAACTGTAGCTTCCTTTTGCTAACTTGTTAGTTTGACAGCGTTTGTGTCTTCTCTCCCAGACCTTCTCATTAATAAATCCCTCTTAATCAACTAAAAAATTTAAAGTACTTTCAATTGTTTATCTTTTCTCTTGAAGATAAAAGAAGCTCGAGATATTTCTGATAGGTTAAATGTTGAACATTAAATATTTTGGGAACGTGGGAAGTTAGATGCCTTGTCTGAATCTGTTTTATGATTCATCACCAGATTATACTTAGATTATTCTTTTTGTTTTTCTTTGAAAAGACTTTCAAACCCTGATAGAAAGTTGAATCAGGTTAAGTATGTCCCCACAAAGTTCCTTATTCATTGGATTAGTAAACAGGAGTAAAAACCTCTTTTTCAGAGAGCTTTCAAATACCCTGCATCATCACCTTGTTTTCTGGCAAGGTAGTTTTATTGTTGGGACTGCAAAAGTCAAATCCTAATGTGAACCGTGAACAATGGCTTGCCATTTTTGTTAGAACAAGACATCTGTCCTTTTGATTTGCTCTTTGTACAGCATGCAAAGGTACTTCAGGATCTTGTCTGCTGTGTCTGGGTGTACAAGGTGCTGTAGCGGGTCTCTACTATATGTAGCAGCCGTATGGAACCTCACAGAGTTCTTTAAGCGATTCCGCATATATGGTGTATCTACTTAGGCAGTTCCAGATATCTGCAGCCTTGTTTGCAAGGTTCAGTACAGATGATGGTGTAAATTGACGTGTTGACTAGTATTTACTAGTGACTAAAAACAGTTATGAAGATAACTAGTGTCACCTTGTTGGCTGCGAAATGTTAATCCATCCATTTAATACTGGAATCTGACAGAGTCTGAAAGACAGTGGCAATCCATGGCCTTATCTGCATGAGGAGATCTAGCTGGCAAACAGTCTGTTGGCATAGTGCAGCTAGCAAGTTCTTTTGGCAGAATGCATTTACATTTGGTTGCTTCTGTTGGCAACATATTTCTTCATGACTTCAGATTGTATTGGCAAAATATACACAGCATGTAAGAGGATCCTGGTAACTGTGTCTGTAATGCTGTGCAGTATTCATCTTGAAGCTAAATGTGTTAACTACTCATTCTGCACTCGTTAGGGTGTTGTTATTGCTGAATCTGGGGGCACATGGAAACACCTGATTCTCTTGCATGAAATACATTGGTTAGTGCTGAAATTTTAACAGTCATTCAGCCTCACTGCCTTGTGGATAGGCTGTGTGCCTGGCTAATTCAGCTGTCTGTACAGATAAGATAGTTCCTTGTCCTTAGGACAGCTGTATCATTGCTTGCTGTGAAGGGGATGAGGTTTGTGGGCAGTCTGAGTGTCTGTGTGTAGACCTAACTATATTAACATGTCATTAACTAGGTGAGACTGCTTCTGAGTATTGAATGCTGACTGAGCACTCTTCAAGAACCAATGGAAGTGTGCATTAGATCCACAGAAACTGCTTCCTCAAGGCTGTATTTAGACTTCTCACTCTGTCATTTGTTTCATAGAATCATATAATTATTTATGTTGGACAGGACTCTGAAATGTCACCTATTGCAATTGCTTGCACAGAGCAGGTCCAAAAGGATCAGGTTACTCAGGCCCCTACCAAATTAGGTCTCCTCTAACTCCTCTCTTATAAAGACTGGACAAACACAATTCTTCCATCTATGTACATCACCTGCTTCATGTCCCAGTCAGCTTCTTCCCCTCAATTCACTCCAGCAATTCGATGTCTTTCTTGTGATGAGGAGCTGCAAAGTGAACATGGTACTCAAAAGCCTTCTATAAAATAGTGAAGCTGTACTGATAATTGCAGTGGTTTTGTCTGTTGTAGGATGGACAAGACTTTGTTCTATAACAAAGTCTAATAAGAGGTCTGGTTTTCTGTGGGTGACATGATTCTGATGATGAACGTCACTTGTACACCGTGTAATTTCTGCAACTATCATGTCCTCTGTGGACCCATTCAGGTGGATAAAAAAGGTGTTTGTAGTAATTGTTGGAGTCAGATATATGCTAGTTCCATCTGCCTGGGTACCAGTTGTTTGAGAGAGCATAAAAGAGCATTGTGATGCCACACAATTGTGACCTTTTTTTTCTATCGCATGTGCAGTTTTTTTAAAATCAACAATTTTAAAGAATTTTCATCAAATAAAAAATAAAGCTGGATTTTCAGATATTAGACTGTTATCAAGCTTAGCTTACAATATGAGCAATGCTAACCTTGGCATCTATAGCTGCTTGTGAGTAGGAGGGTTAATAACAAATATCCTCCATCAGTGTTCAATACTGCTATAAAATGGAATGAAGAAGATGGTGCAGGTCTTCAATGAAAAGTTATTTTTCATGCTGGAATGGAGCATGAAATTATCCCTCCAAATTATCACAATTTTGCAATTAGGAGCTTTCAGGCAAATATATGGGAATAGGAATAACAGTTCTTTACTAGGAATATTAAACATACAAATGCAGGTGTACAAAAAAAAAAAACAAACAAAACAAGCAAACAAACAAAAGTCCTAGAAAACCCTGACAGAGTCACCCTGTTGTCAGGGTGTTGGAAGCAATCCAAATAAGTCCTCCTGGAGTAAAAGATGTTATTCCGTGAAGTAGGAAAGATCCTGTAAAAAAAAAAAAAGGGTTCAGTACTGGTAAGATGGGTCCAATATTCCTCCAAGGATTCAGTAAAAAAAACCAGCTGCATTAGTGTTTGGGATTGCTGGTTTTATCCTGGTGGAAAGGCTTTGGCTCCTCCCACTGGGTGAACCATCTCACAATGGAATGAGGTGATGTTATCAGTCATGTGAGAGGCCTTAAATGGCCCATTCACAGGTGATGTCCCTCGGAGGAGGATGGGTGGAGGAAGAGATAAGAAGGCACTGCCATATCTGGTGTTATCAGGTGTCCCATTAACAGAGGGCATCTGCCCTCTTCCCCCCTAGAGTTACAAGAGATAAAGAACAGTATCTCCCAACTGGTTTCAACAGATGAAAATAGAATACACATTTTTGGTTGCATTTTTCAACCCAAGACAGGAGTATATGTAAATATGTGGTTAGGCGTACCCCTCAGATCCATACAGTCTATACAGTAGGATCTGATATCTTAGAAATCCTGGAAGAGCTTTGAATGTCTCTGATTCCACTGCACATCTAGAGCTCGTCATGAAGACACTGTTGTTGCCTGATAGTCTGGAAATGATACAAACTGTAACAGCTATAACAAAAGGAGGAGTTTCTGTATGCCACAGGCTTACTGGGTGGGATTCATTTTTTACTAAACACAGACAATTCCTTGTCTGGACTTCATTTATTGTGTGTAGAGGGAAATAGGCATTTATAGGGCTTGTTTTCATTTTGCTGCACAATTTTTCTCATCTCAATGCCATTGTCTGAAATAAAACAGATAAGTGACTTGATAAATACCTGCTTTCTCTATTGATTTTAAAGGGAGCCTGAGATGACTCTTTCAGCTCACTAAATTGGTTGTAACAGGTTTACTTTTATTGTAATAACAGCAGGCCAAAAGAGAACTTATGTTGCTTGGAGAAATGGTTTTAACTTCTCCAGTTTTTTCCCTTGTTCTCAGGGAATTGGAAGCAGAGCAAGAATGCACATAGATTTCTGCTGGCTGTTATTTTTCCTGGTTAAGAGTTCTTTGTTGTTTAATTATTGTTCCAGAATAAAGTGTCAAACTCATCCATGCCTAAAATTTTCAGTGTTTCAACCTGTCTTCCTGCATTAAGTTTTTTGAGCTTACTAGGAATGTAGTCTCCATACTGTTAGATACACAGTGGATATTTCTGGAGAAGATGCAGCTGGCTGATCATCTCTGTTTCCAGGATTTGAAGAGCCACATTGTGCCCTGGTTAGTTTCTGAAGCATTGAGTTTCACTTCTTGAAGACATTTTTTCTATTTCCTTTCAGTGGTTGCATTCAAAGAGTTGTGGTCAATTGCTCAATGTCCAATTTGAGACCAGGGATGTTCCTCAGGGATCATTATTTGGACTGGTGCTGTTTAACATCTTTCTCAGAGGCATGGACAGTGGGTCAAGTGCACCTTCATTAACCTTTCTGGTGACACTGAGCTTTGAGGTGCAGCCAAAATGCTTGAGGGAAGTAATCCACAGGGCTCTGGACAGGCCTGAGAAGTGGGTTCACATGGAAAGGGTAGAGTTCTAGAGTAGAGTTTTAGAGTTCTGCAAGGGCAAGGTCCTACACCTGGGTCATGATAATCTTAGCACAATTACAGGCTGGATGGAGCATAGATTGACGGCAGTTTTGGGGTTTTGGGCTAAATTAATTGTTTTGGAATGTTATTCTTAGAGTATCATTACCTCCTATCCTGCTTCTATTCCTTTCTACTGCCACTGATGTCTTCAAATGATAACTTAAAAGCACCCTATGTTTATTTTGAAATTATGTGACTTGGTAATCTCGTGTTAGATAACTTCAGCTGTTCAGAGAGGGATTCAAACGAGTCTGCTTAAGTTTGGGCTAAGCCTTATTGCAGCAGATCTTTAGGGTCTTTGAATCTAGTTCCAAGCAAAAGTCAGTGGGATTTAGGGCTGTGGCAATAAGAACGAATTTGAAAACTTAGTGTCCAAATAAGGTGGTTTCTTCCCTGACACCTTCCTGAGTTACTGTGGCAGTACAGAGGAGTCTACAGCAGATTGCATAACAGACCATGAAGAACTTTGCTGTGTGTATCTGAGTAGGAGCTCTTAGATTTGAGTTCCCTTGTCTGGAAAGCTAGCCTCTACTTTCTAGACTTAAACATTAGAACTACGTGATTAGACATTAATTACCATATTTTCACTATACAGGACTTGTCCAAGAGTTTGTCCTAACTTTGAGAACCAAGTAACCAGCACAAGTAGCCAGACTACTGTTAAATAAGAACACTGTATTACATGAATTTCTGATATTTTTCTGTCCTCTTTACTTGCTTTTCCTTCCAAGTTGTTTGTGACCTTGCTGTTGAAAATTTTCCTTTCAATCTGTCCCTTAAAATTGATTTCAGTTTTACTTTTCAATGGTTTGTTTTTCAAGTATGAGGTGTTACTATTCCAGTTGTAGAGTTGGTTATCACTTTTTGAGTCAGCTAAAAGACTTGACAAAAAACAAGAAGCAAAGTAGCCTCAGAAATTATTTTTTAATTGATTGAATGGTTACAATTTTGTCATCTTTGTTTTCTTCAGTTCCCAGCCTGAGCTAAAAAACTGACTACTGTATACTGATGTTAAATGTATCAGAAGGTTGTTTGGAAACGAGAAATTCAGAGGACTTTAAAACAGCATCAGTGTAACAGACCTCCTGTGTATATTTGAACCTTTTGGTCAGTGGTTGCTTAATGCCATCACTTCCTGATGCTGAAGGTCTGATGTCATGTTCCAAGTGACTTGTGCAGTCAGCAGTGCAGGCATGTGAGGAGAGTTGTAATTGGCAGTAGACAGAAAATATTAGTAAGTTGATCTTTTAGAGAAATAAGTCTTCCATGTAGCTTTCTTAGTCCTTAAAGTGAGTTGAAAAGACAATAAATAATCATCATTAGCACTATTTCAACACTTACTTTTGCTAACTTTTGAGTTGCTGTTATTTTTGTTTTTCAGACTGAGGAAATGGAAGAGTGAATTTGGGAAGTGAAGTTGACAAGAAGTTGACAGGAAGCTGACTCTGTGCTGATAAAGAAAAGTAAGGTATGTTGGGCTGTCTTAAACCACAGATATTTCTTCTAAAATATGTAGAAACTTCAGATAGATACTTTGTAGATAATTTGGAAATTATCTTTTTCTGTAGCCATTTACTGTAGTTCATGGCAAGCGGTTCGAATCCATAGATGGATACCATTTTCAGCAGGAAAATAAGGAAGCCACCTGTCTTCACTGTGTCCCTGCTTTCTCATGACATTACCCTTCTTTAATTCTGGCAACCACAAGAAAGTACCATGTCTTACTACAGAGATATTTATATAGAAATCCCATTATGACTCCATCTTGTGTAGAAGTATGTAAATTAGCTTTAAATTAATTAGTATCAGTCAAATACCTTTACCAGTATAGATTCAGCAGCAAAGAATTCAGCACAGATTAACTTTCTGAGTTTTCTTTTCAGGCAGGCTTTGCAGTGTGTGCTGAGTTCCACAGCTTCACTGCTGAGCTGCCTGAGGCCACCTGTGTAAGTATACCTTGATACCACACAGTCATGCCTTGTTGGGAGTGTAAGCACGGCCTGTTAGTCTGGATAGCACCAGGCAGAATGGGCTTCTCTTGTGGTCAGTCTTTTACTATGACCTTGAGATACCTAATATAGCTGGCATATTTTGTGATTTTTTTGTCTCCAAAATTTTATAGAGGGATGTCCAAGTTCCAATGGCATAAAACCAGATGAAGATTGAAATAAGTTTTGAGTGTATCAGCAAAGCCATATCACTAATATTAGTGACTAGAAACAACCTGCTGGAAAAAAATAGTGATTAGAAACAGCAGGTTGGAATGAAATTTTGAGGTTATGTGTATGGAACTGGTGGCTGCTGTAAAATAAGTAAGCTATTAACTCTAAGTTTGTGGTACTTGCTGAATTTCTTGCCATTAGCAATGTACTTTCTAAAGAGATCTGGATTTGTTGCCTTGGAATAGTAAAAATACTTGTGTTTGGGAAGGAAGCACTAAATGGACAGTATTGAAAATCTAGCAGCTGAAAGTTTAATAGCTTCAGAAGGCACATGATTAATAATCTAACTAGCTGGCTAGGAAGGCCTTATGAATTTGGAAAGTTTCTTGATGACTTCTGTACTTAACCTGTTTTCTGAACTGAGTGCTGTGAGATAACTGAATAGTTTTTTAGAATTCCCAGAAGTGCTGTAGAGGCTTTCATACTGAACACATAGATGCAATAAACTAGAAATATCCAGGTGTCATGGTAAAGCATAAGATGCAAAAGCTATCATGTCCCATGAGTTTATGAGCTGAAACCCTCATAAGTTTCTGTTGAAAAGGAAAGCAGCTGCAGCTTAACAGTTTTAGAATGTTTTTTTAAGTGTGATAATAATGCATGTATGGTCTTATTTGGATCCATGAATTACTTGAATCCAAGAGTTGATGAGATCAATCACAGCAACATTTGCTTTAAAAAGATTTCTAAAATTTTTCTAAAAGAAAGGCTGAATTGCCCTCAGAAGATCTCATTCCTTTTAGAAGTGTATTTTATGACAGGAGGAATCACCCCATTTAAATCACAGACCTTCTTCCCCTATTACTGAGTACCTGTGCAGCTGGTGAGATTTGGCACTAAACTTCCACCTGGCTAGGCAGATTCATAAGGACTGGGATCCTACCCATGGTAGTTAAAGCTGTACACTTCTACAGTAAGAAATTCTAAGTAGGAGCCACTGTTGACATTTCAGTAGCCTCTTGAAAAAGGTAGAGACCTTATTTCTTAGGGCAAGGTTTTACAATTTTAGTAATTNAAAAAAAAAAAAGCATTCAAATATAGGAATGTATCTAAAGGAAATAAATAGTGGAAAATGCAAGTCTTTACAGTAGGCATAGTGTGGTCAGTATAGATGGGGAGGGGCCGGAGTGGCCCAGTTTTCCATTCCCTTTGAGTTTCATCCCATCTAAAGGCTGCTCTGTATTCTGTCAGTTAAAACATTTCCTAGGGACCTTTCCAAAGGGAATGGGCCAGATTACTGAAAATTCATCCTTTGACTTCTACCCACTACTGGTCCCAGTCTAATGGTATATTCCCATATAGCCCCACCACTGAAGGGCTTCCATATGAATGGGATAAACAATGACCACCATATTTTCTATTTGTTTCACTGAATAACACAAAAACAAATGTAAAGTTAAGTTTTGGTCTCTCTAAATTCATAGCAAAATTATCATGGATTTTAGTAGTATTAAGATTTTACCACTGATATGTTTATTGGCCCCTCTGAACTTTTTTTTCTCTGCACTTCTGCCCTGCGGTATTGTCGGGTTTTCTTGAGAACAAGAGGAAGTGGTTACTCTCTTGTTTAAGCCAATATATCTGAATAGGGTTTTGTTGAGTTAAAACTCTGCTTGAGGTTGCTGCTGTAATATGTATTAAAACAGTCTAAGAAAGTAGCAGCCTATGGTTATTTACTGCACCATGCTTCACACATGTAACAGGAGCCTAGAGGCAGCAGTTGTTCTGACAGGTGATTTGACAACAAAACATTAAAACTGTCATTCTGGCCTTAGCAGACCATAGGACTAATGGAGCAGATACTGCTTGCTTTGCCATGAATTCAGTAGAACTGTCAACACTATTGCAAACTCTGCTGATATTTGTGGGACTATTGTCAACTTTAATCATGCTTCTGTCAGAGTATTTTATTTGCCACAGTAACTGGCTGGTGGTGTCTTTTCTGGAGGAGTTAAAAGAGCTGTAAATTGTACTCCCGTTCCCCGCCGTGAGCAGCACCCAGTGTGGTGTGCACTCCTCATCTCACACTGTCACATGGCTGTATGAAGCATATCAATACATGGAGCACACGTTTCCAGTGCTGGTTATGATCCTAAACTAACACCACTCATTGAGACTTTGGGGTTGGAGTGTGTGGGCAAAGGTGAGGGGAAAAGGAAAATTAAATTGTTAAATTGTTTAGGCTTTTCATAGTGTTTCCATTACGAGCAGGAAAAGGTAAAGAACAAATTACACAAAAATGACGCCAAATGTTTGGAAGCTGTGCTCTGCAGGCAGAGTTCTGTTGACTTAGTCAGATGAAATTCCTGCAGAAAGCCTTCTCCTTTGCCAGTGAAGTAAGTCTCATAGCCTTTCAGGCTAAAACAAACTTTAAAGGATTTGTAACAACAATGCTATGGTTCTACAGAGACAACAACATATCCATAAATTGAAACTAGTCATCTGACAGTCTCCATTTGTCTGACCTGCTTTCTACTTGCATTCTGTAAGCAACCAGAAGAAAATTTGGGGATGACAGAAGGGGCAGTTAGACAGACAGAGAAGAAAGGCAGAATGTTATGTAGCTTACACACCTTTGTATCTCATTATTTATAACCAGAAGGAAATGAGAGAAGGAGAACGATCAAGGAATATTAGTGTCTGATGAAACATAAGCCCAGAAGAGTGGTTTCTTCTTTTTGGCCATCATCAGTGACTGATGTGGAGGTGGCTATCTCAAGAGTCACCATAAGGAGCTCACTGCTTTTTAAGTTCCTAAAATAGATGAAAAAATTGTCCGTGTTCCGAGGAAAATTTCTTTCTTTCTCAGGTGTTCATGTTTCCCTTTCCAAATGTTGCTATCCGCAAAACCAGGATGGCAGAATGTGTATCAGCATGTCAGTCATCCCAGGTGACAGTCTGGTTCAAGACTGGGTTTTGTTTATGTACCACATGGTGAGGTGGAAGAGCTGAAGATACTTTGTCACACTGCTCTATGCTCCTAAACATTGCCTTTTGGGCCTCATTGACTTTGTAGCTGAAGCTAAAACCTATGTAGTGTGAACTACTCAGTCAGATTCTACAGCTAGCAGCCATAACAAAATCTTACTAGGTGTTGGTTTGGAATATCTGGGATATAAAATTTGCTGATTAGAAGGTTCTGGAAATAGCTGTTCTTCTAACAAAGGCGGGATATCTGTTTTACTCAGAAGCATAAAGCTAAAAGAAAGCACTGGAGTCTTTCTATTGAATTGAAAAATCAAGCTACTGTTTTCTTAATTATCGCACCTTTTATTCTGTGCTTTGCATTACTTATGGAAAATATCCATGGCTAGTTGTTAACTGGCTGCAAAACCGATTAAAAATCTTAATGAGGCTAGGAAATTTCTGCTAATACTAAAACAGCCTGGTTTGCAGCACTGCCAACAAAATGCCCATCCTGATCTGCCCTGGTTTTTGACATCCAGGGAAATGATTAACTGGTAAACTTGTACGGTTTTCCTCATGAATGAATTCTGCAAGAGATACATGTGTAAGAACAGCTCCAATGCGTAGACAAGGCAAATACTCAATCGTTCAAAAGCACCATTATGTTCTCCATAATATTGACAGGTCAAGTAAATAAAGTTATGGAGAATGTTGATTCCAACAGACCTTTGCATAAAGGGAGCCCTAGAAGTCTGTGAGAGCTGTGTGCTTGGAGCTGGTGCAGTACTTAGCACTCAGTTGTGAAATACCTGGCAATAAGATACAGTGATCCCGTGAGCGCAGTAATTATAACAGTTGGCAGTGCTGGTGTGATGACTGACCTCTCGCCAGTGCGAGACCCAGGAGCTGTGCCATTCAGCTAGGGAGCAGAAGTTCTAGAGCAAGAAGCAGGAATAGCTCATGTTCTCTCTGGATTTCCAAAGGAGAAAGGGTGTTTGCACTCTGTGAGGACTAGAGTGCCATTCAACTTCCCTATCTCCATGAAGGCTGCTTTGCACTGCCCTATCTCCACCATCCTTTCCTCTTCTTTCCTCACCCACCCAATGGACAAGTAACTTTGCTGGTGAACATGGAGGCACTCCAGTTCCCAGCAGTTCTTTCTATAAAGTCTGGCTAACTGTAAGTCAAATTTTAATGGACAATATTTTTCTTTAAAACATTCTCTTTCTTTGCTATTTGCACTGCTATTGCATCTTAACTATGTGAGGAGTGATAATCACAGCTTTGCTGGCTTTTGCAGCTTTACCAGGGAAGTAGGTGATAATATGGCAGCTTTCACAAGCAACTTGCATGAAATCTTTAAAAATGTGAACTTGTGTCTAGGCTTTAGAAAGCCTAAAGAGTGAAAAAAGGGCAGTAGGGCATGGCAAAGATGAAGATTTCCACCTTCTAGAACATGTAAAAGCTGAGGTAATCTGAGATCACTAGCAGATAACATTTGTATAGAGCTTTTCTATAATTAGTTATTGCTTTTATTCTAGCCTCCAACTGACTGAATATTGTAACCCAGATTGATGGGATACTTGCCAGTGTCAATGAGACCAAATACACAGAGTTTGTCAGAAACAGCCTGAAAAAAAAGGATGGAAAAAAGGAAGTCCCCTCCCATGCTAAAAGCATAAGGTCAGTCACAGACAACGTGTGGTGGTAATAGAAAAGTTTTATAAGCAGGAGTGGAAGTAAGTGGAAGCCAGGCTATGAAATTTCAGGGTAATGGTCTTTCCATTAACTGCTCATATGGGAGAAATACCTGGCAAAATCCCAACAGGAGGGCTTACAGCCTCTTTTCACTTACTCTTTTTCTCCTTTCTTATGTAGGATCAAATGAAGAAGACCTGATCTCTGATTCTGTCCTGCTTTGCCCTTGGTGAGAGGAAAGTAGTCAAGACTACCTAACTAAAGGAATAGTGTTTTGTTATTTGTTTTAATCTGGGCTTGTGGATTACTTTAACTCAAGCCACAAAAGACAGCAAAGATATAGTGCCTGATATAAAATGACCAACAGTGACTCCTATATGTGTCATACCTATGTGATTATTTCTCTGTGTTTGCTGATTCATACAATGCTACTCTGCAGCACAGAGACTTCATGCAGTACCCCAGCTGTGTTAACCAAATTCACAGCAGTTTGCCAGCTAAACCTACTGAAGTCTTGTACTAATAAACAGAGCTTGGCTGCTGACATGTTGTTTGCACTGTTCCTTTGCAAAGGTACTGAAGATCATCATTTTGTGCAAACCTTAGTGTTGGCAGACAGTCAAAATAATACTAAGAGCTGCTTTGACAAATTTAGTTTGGCTTCCAGAAATACCTTTTTATAAGGTCCATCCGATGTGCATGGGCTCTGTGTCACCAGTGGGATATTCAGGATGAGCATTTCGATAAGGGCCTTAAAGAAAACTGTCTTCAATAGACTCTTTTTCCTAAAGTGTATCTTTGAGTTCACGGGGAACCCAGCTGTTTATACTGGTGTCCAGAAAGTGCTGCCAAGGTTTTGTTTGTCTCATCAAAGAAAAAAGGAGCATTAGGTCAAATGCTTGTGTTGAAGCACAGTAGAAAAAATATTTATGAAGGATTTATGAAGGAGGTTTCTTAAAAAAAGTGAAATGGAAGATATTTCCATACTTTTCAATAAACATTGTAAGAAAACATAAACATATAACATATATTTTTAAGAATAAATTACTTCTTCCTATTTTCCTATAGTGGTAAGATAATATCTAGGCATGTGACAAGGTTTAACTTATCTTGTACTTTATGATGATCTTGATTCAGAACTGTTTTTTAGCCATAAGGAACACTTACTGACTGTGGTACAACCTAATGACATAGACTGTCTTTTCAAATTTTACTCCTGTAGCAGATGCAGTCTTGTGCCTCGTGACAGTGAGTGAGTGGCTCAATCTGCATCAGTAGAAATTCTTTGCTGTATAAATTCTTTTATACTTAAGCATTCTTTCACCATATAAATTCTATACTGGCTTTTATGTCAATAGATTAAGCCATATTATGATTTAGCCACGTGCCCTATTAGTAGATTCTAAAGCAGGCTTAGAGCACAGATATTTCAGCACTTTCCAACCTGCATTGTTGTGATTAAACTGTCTGCCTGCAATGCTGGTACTGGGGAAGAAGTAACAAAGGAAATCTGTCAGTAAACATACTTTATTGCAGAAATCTTATCACAAATGTCAACATATAAAAGAAAGTGTAACATAAAAATGCATGTGTTAATTCACAGCTCCCAGTGACACTCATGGAAGCTCCACATGTGCAGGAGAAAAATAGACTGGTTGAGCAGAGGATTAAGGTGATATATAACAGACCTGCTGCAGCTTTCCTTCACTGATTCTGAGTTGGCCATTTAGTCAGTGGGCCCTCACTGGCTGCTGTCAGTGGGAATTATGCCACTGAGTGATGCAGAGTGGGAACTCTCCCATGTCTGTGCCTGTGCTGTGCCCGAGTGAACTGGACTACTGATCACTTGATCACTCACCTGTTTCTATGAAGCCATGTTGTTACCTTTTGGTAAGTGTTTGTGGTCTCCCAGCCTGTCTAGAGTGCCTGTCATTGCTTATCAATGTGTGTTTTAAGCCTGTTTAGGAGTGCTTGGTAGCTACCTTGCAAGAAGGGCAGATGGGATAAGTTTTGATGTTCACCTAAGTGCGGCATGGCCACCCTGCCTCTATGATCTGTACAGATGTACACTTGGACACATGTTAAGGGAAATGGAGGTCTGAATCTCCTTTGCTCAGTTGTCCCTTTACATATGGGATATCTAGTCATGTATGTGACTGAATTTGAATGTTAAACCAAAGCACAAATTTGAGGGCAGTTCATTGTCTGTACTTCATTTCCTCAGCTCCAAAACTGGATGAAATAGAACACGGCTGCTATTTCACTCCTAATAATGGTATCTCTGCAAATTAAAATGAAAGGCTGACGTACTTGAGTACTTCTGTGACTGGGATCATGAAAGCATTATACACGATTGTATTGTAGGTTTGCTTCTTGTTCCTATAGCAACATCCAGGCAAGGATCTCAAGGCTCTTTACAAGTATTGATGCATTAAGCCTATGAGGTCAGGGATGGTGATTATTCTTGTTTACAAATAAGGAAATGCAGAGGTTAAACTGCTTGATCAAGGTCATGCAACAAATCTGTATCCAAGCCAAGAATAAAAGCTGACTCTGGTCTGTGCTTCGGTCACCAGCTGATATTCTCTGTTTGAAGGGCTATGCAGGGCTGAGGGGAAAGCCGTGTACAAAGTCTACAGATTTGTTCACTCCAAATATACATTCCAGCTCAGATTGCCTCACTTAAGTGACCATATATTTTTATCTCTTTGTCTATCTAAACTTTGCCCTTGTGAAAACACCATTATATCCAGTCAAAGCAGGAGTAACATGATTTTGACAAGAGTTCTGCAAATCTCTGACAAAGCTAAACTGAAGCCTATGCTAAAAAAATTTAACAATCTCTCCGTGTGTGATTGCTAATTCTTCAGTAGCAATTGGATGAAAAGTCGAGAACATACTTGGTTAATTTCAGTGACTACATAGACAAAAAACCCCCCAAACCTCCAAATGTATTTTTACTAAGAACAACTATGAATTTTTTCTGGACTTACAACAGAGATATTGTACTATATGATGAAAAAATAGGATTTGTTGATAGACAAAACCAAGTAAAAGTGCACTTTCCTGAGTTTCTTTTTAAATCACAGGAAAGGAAAACCTGTAAACTCTGAAAGTTTATTTGTATCCAGCCTCGGCTCCTCCTTCTGCACATAGTGCTCGCCAGTGCCAGAATATTATGGACTGAGATAGTAGAGGAGAACAACAGCCACACTTTTTAAACTCCATTGTCCCACTGGATGTTGTCCGTAGGATCAAAGAGTGGAAAATAGCAAGTGTACTCCTAGGAATGTCCTTTTCTAGTCGGGACTAAAAATTATAAAATGCTTTCTTGCTTCCTGATCTCTTAGGCATATAGATGTCTGACCCAAGTCATGCATTTACTAACTACCATTCCTTACAGTAATTAGGTGGATGTTGGGCTGCTTGTTAGCTGTATCCTTGTAGTCATGCTCTTTGTTTTTGTTTGGGTGGTTGTGACGATTTTACATTTTACAGGATTTTACACTGCTTACAAAAATGGTTTGCTACTGTTTTCTCAGGATTATTGGCTGCTATGGCTGTGTTGAAATTCTAGTGAAGAACAAGCTGGGTGAATCTCAGTAAATTAGTGAGGAAGAATCTTGTGAGAGTTGAGGATCGTGTTTAGCAACGTTTGCAAGTCTAACTGAAATGTTCATAGAAGCGCTAAGCAGAAAGGAGGCTTATTGGACTGGCTTTATTGCTTAAAAGAAGCTAAAGCAGGGGTGGGTTAAGGACAGGAAAGGGGAGGATCAGCACTTCCCCCTGAAAGATAAAGCAGACCTGGAAGTGAAACAGCCATATCGATATCTCTATTTATATCTATATTCACGTATATATAGATATATCTATGTAGATAGATACAGATAGATATAGATTATATAGATGATATTGGTATAGATTATATTGCTATAGATGATATATAAATAGATATGGATATAGATATAGATATAGATATAGATATAGATATAGATATAGATATAGATATAGATATAGATATAGATATAGATATAGATATATAGATATAGATATAGATATAGATATACTAGATAGAGATATCCATCTCCCAGTTGGAATGAATATCTGATAATATTCTCAGCTTCTCAGAAATCCTGCATACATGAGCATTAAAATCTGTGAAACCCTGAAAGGATAAAGTGTAAGTGTCACATAGTGTCTGCTATCAATCTGCATCTTGATAACTTTGTTGAGTGACAGCTGCACCTCAGCTGTTGCTGTGCCCTCTGAGCTGGGCAGTCAGAGATCAGGGTGACTCAGTCTCAGTGTTGGGTGCTAGGTCTTATTTTTCAGTTTACTTTTCAAATGTTTCACTAACCTTTTTCTGAAACTTTTGTAGCAATCAGAGTTGCTTGAGAATTGTGTGTAGCCAAATGACTTAATATTGCCAGTCCCGACTTTGCTTCAGAAAGGATCACTTTGTACTGTGTACTGGAGTACTCAGCCTGACTTTTTCCAGTGATTTTGACTGACTGTAGATCCAGGTATGCTTGTGTTTTACAGATCAGAGAAAGTGAAATGGGAAAAATATAGCAATAGAACTTAGATTAAACTGTGACTCTCTGCTTGACAATCTCAGGTGCAGGCCATTAGTTCTTCCTTTCAAAAATTATATCCACATTAATCTCACAGAGATTTTTACACTTGTGGCAATAAATGTTTAAGTAAGAATACTTTAAAGAAATGAAATATCAGACTTTACATTAAGAGGAGCTACTGATCTTTCAGTGCATTAAGGTTTTTGAGAGAAGATGGCTTCTGTATCTTTATAGTTCTGCTCTGCTTTCACAGGTTGGAAATGAAACAAACCACTGTAATTGTTTTTTTAGGGCACTCCACCTTTTGTTTTGTTTTCTTGCTTTTTTGCTGATTTTGAAAGATGGAAATTCTACTTGCCACTGTCAGGATGTTGTAGCTTGATGGGAGAGGGGTAGTTTAGAAGTGCTGAGTAGAGATTTGATTCTGCTGAATACACTGGGTCCATGATCCATGGTCCAGGGTTTCACCTCCTGGGAATGCAAATGCCTAGTGTTTTCCAGACTAACCTGAAATTTCTCCCAACCTTGAGCAAGGTACATCAGTGAGGTAAAAGGCACCAAAGAAACCCCTTGCTGCATTTGGAAACAGATTAACAAATGTCATAGACAGCACTCTAGTAGTTAACTACATGTCAGTGTGAAGTTATGAACCTTTTTGTCTAGCCACCACACAAAGCTAATGAATCTAATGGAGAGAAAGGTTTTGCAGGTCTTTGAGGCATTTTCCTAAATGTCAGTTGAGTTGCCACCCAGACTCAGCTGCACTTTGTCTGAAGTATCCTCTTCTGAACTCTTGCAGTCACTGAAGATCCTACTCAGGTAAATGTACCCCTGTTATTCTGCAGCTTTGATGATCAACAAAGGTACAACATCAGACTTACCTTGCTACTATGAAAAGCAGCCTATCACTATATATAATTTTCTGATAGTTGAAAGTGCTTTTCCGAAATGCGTTCCCAGAGCTAAGTAGCTCTTAAGCAAGTATAGGGGCCAGCTTATTGGTAATTTATCTCTTGCTGATCAGATTTACCTTATTCTGAAAAGATTAATGAGATGAACTCTGAATTTTCTTAGCAGCTTTAGTGCAAATCCTTTATATCTGTAGTGAGTAGTTACAAAGCTTTGTTAGGGATAATGAGGGGTGCAAACTTGTCTCTAACTAACTCTAACTCTCTAACTAACCTTGGTAAGTAAGAAGATGAACTTGAGAACAAAGGTGTTTGTGCAGTATACCACAGCTGCCCACCTTACATGGCATTATTTTTCCTGTTGTGGTAGAGCAGAGTGGACTAAAAGAACCTTTATAAAGGCTGAATGCAGCAGATTCTCATCTTTCATGTCTGGTAACACATCCACACGTGGTCTGGTTGAAACAAACTTAATAAACATGTCTGAAGCAAAATACTGCCCAGACATCATGTGGCCTTTAGAGAGAAACTGATGGAAGAAATTCTACACTCAGGCTGTCACTCACTCAGTTGTTAACACAACTGTTTGGGGCTTTGTGAACTGGATCAGGCAACCAGATAAGGTTAAAAATAATGCAAACGAAAAGGGATCAGAAGGTACCAGCTTACTTCTGGAAGGGGAAAGGTTTTGGACTTCTTCCCTGGGCTGATCTGTGCTCTGCTCTCTCCCCATCCTGGACAACAGTTTCAGTATTTGTCAAAGCCTTCCTGAGCAGATGTAGCTCACTAGGCAGAGCAGCAGAAAACCATCCAGCCTTGTTTTTATTCCGTCATTTTAGCACACTAAATTATCTCTAAGGAGAGTCTGGTGAGTACCAGAGCTAGTAGGAGATAAACAGCAGAAGCATGACCTCCTGTTCATAGTTTCAGGGACCTATTAGTTAAGCTCAGTGTACCTCTGGAAACCCTGTGCAAATAATTGTGTCATTGCATGTGGGGTAGGAAATAGCACCAAGGCTTAGCAAAACAAATGACTGACAGAGAGGGCAGAGAAGAATTACAAAACCAAAATCCCCCGATTCATGACACTGAGGTGTCAGCATGAGAAAGAAGGACAGCCCTTGTCTTTCTGCATCAGCATGTAAAAATCAGGAGATTTAGAGGGTTGGAGAAGTCTTAGTACTGAGAACCTGAAGTCCTGTATTTATAACTAGCTGTAGGACTGTGAAAGAAATGTAGAGTTGAGTGTGAAATAACAAAAGGAGATTGTTAAGTAAATGGAGGGTTTTTCCCTTCAAAAACAAAGATAATTAGTGGAAAGATTAATTTTAGATTTGCTTATAGAATGATTCTCTAACTTATTATTACCTAGAAAAGAACTAATTTCAATTAATTTCTTATTTCAGTTCCAAAATCCAGTTAATAACACAGATTGGTGGACAGAGAGCCCTTCTTTGGTGGATTTCCTCTACACACATTCTGCATGTTGATCTTGTCCTTCTAGCTTTGATCTCTCTTTGCCCCCTAGGGGGGCACCAGTCACCAATGGACCAGTTGTACTAAATTCATAGTAATCAGCAAACTTAATTTCTTTCCCATTACAAGCAAACCAACCATGGTACACTGAACTGAATGAACTAGGAGTGTGTGGATGTAACTAGGATTTTGCCATGACTGGAGACTCAGCTGATTGTCAGTAAAATGAAAGCCTTAAGCTCTGAGGTTAACTAACACCAGTTTAAATTAAAACCTAAAATACAGTGCCTAGCCTTTGTCTGCTGAATGCTGCTCAAAGTGAACATGTAGCTGTAAACTGGCTCTTAGGTACAGAGGCTAAATAAGCTCACTACCACTTGTGATGTAACCACAGCCCATTTATGAACAGTATTTTTATTGGTGATTTCTCAAGGGAAATAAAGACTGGACATGTCTACAGGAGACATTGTTCTTGTTCTGTGGATAAAAGATGCCATTCCTAAGTATGCTATTTTTTACCATAATACAGATTCCAATTTATTTATGATGCACATAAAAGATAAATGGTTAAATGTGGCCTTGGTGTGAAAGTCCACTGATTCACAGAAATGAGGACATGATTTGATGAGACAGGGATGTTGACAGAAACACAGTTTTATGGAAATGCTTCACCTTCCTGGTGGTGCTAAAACTCCTGTCAGAGTGAAGATGCTACTCCTGATGCAGATCAGCTCTTTGATCTGCTGCTCAGTGTAACCCCACAAATACTTTCATTGGCATGACAGAAAGAGGGGCAGAGGGGAACAGCTGTGTTGTTTCAGTGAAGGTCTTTCGTCATTTTGTCATACAACCAGAGCACTAGAAACACCTTTATCTACCTTCAGCTCTCATCTAAATGGTGAAGCTGTTGTTCCTACACTTTTGCTGCTCTTCGCTCTTTCAGCTGTACTGTGGTAATCCATGTGAGGCTGACCATAAATTGATCAGTAAAATTATTCAGGTTGAAAACCCATTCTCATTCCACATTTGAAGTTCTGACTCTTCAGTTGATATGGTATTAAACAACGGTTCTATACAGGTAGTTGTACAACACAAATAAGAAGAAAAAAAAAGTTGTCCAAGGATAAGGACACTGGAAAACTTTACTATTGGTTTGCTTGTGGGTAAAAATGTGAACAGAACTGCCCTTTAAGTGTAAGGTGCATTTCAAAATTAATTTATTAAAAGAGTATGGTTTTGTAGTAAATGTAATCTTGCATTTTATATCTTTGTCTGTGAGGCAGTTTTAATTGCTCACTGATATTCATAGAGAGGTTTGTACCAGTCTGCCTATGTGGGTTTGGAACTGGCACTCTAATCATGCAGATTGTTCAAATTCTTTTCTCCTTGCTGAGTTAAAAGCATTGATAATTTTTCTCCAAATTGCCTTTTTATAACACTGAAAAAAAATCTGCTTTATGATTATCCTGTTGATCAAGTTCTCTTTTATTTTTAATTGATAGGGCTCTGATAGGGTGCACAGTGTTCATTAATCTGATACAGGAATAAGCAGCTGTGGTGGTGTGATTTAAATAGTTACCTAATATCTATATCCAAGGCGAACTCAGGGTGACACATCCTTGGAAAGGTTCCTAGTGAAAACTGTCCTGGAGAGAGCATATCCAGCAAACAAAATTACCCAGAGCAAGGTTTGTCAGTTACTGCAATCTGAGAAGAGGCAGCTTGGAAAAACAAACTGGACATTGCTGTAGGAAGGAAATCATGCCAGTGCGTTCTGTGAGAGACTGGGCACATGATGAAGGTGAGGACACCCTCAGAGATGCCCTCCTCAGTGATACTTGGATGGGTCACTGAGGTCAGAAGAGTTAAAATAGTCATGGTTGGACTCAGTGTCTGTGACATGTCTTGCAGCAATAGAACATTCAAATCCTTTGCAATGCTCTCATTTTAAAAATTATGTCCCTTCAATCATTAACACTGGGTAAATCACAGAGTCCATAACTCCTTGCAATTTCAAGATATCTTCTCTATGTCAGTTTTATTTTCCCATCTTGTCTAATTTTCAAACTTCTAGTTACATGACAGCTGGTACCAACAACATGCCAATTACTGAACTTCCTGTAGTGTGAGAGGAGCAAAGCACATCATTTTCTGAGGGGATTTAAAACCTCCATGTGTACAGATGAGTGTAGCCTCCGTATTTTCTGTTTAGTAACTACTCCAGTCTTTTACTTTCATGTTATGATATAAATACAGATCTGTAGTGTAGCTGAAGAAATAGCCTAGATGAATACTTTCTCACAAAGCAGTTCCTCCTCAAATTGAAAGCTATGGTATTTTTTAAAAAACTCACCCTTGTGTATTAGGCACTGGAGAGGGTTTTATCCTAAATGATAATGTTTTGGGTTAACTGTAGCAAGGAACAAGAGAGTGTCTGAAGTAATACTGACACCTCTCTCCCATAGCTTGAGCACAGGGGCTGCATAAGGGATATCAGCAGTGCACCAAACCCCCAGTATCGTACACATTGTGTTGCACAGCAATCCAAACTCCTTGACAACAAAGCTGAAGGAGATTCCCATAAACTTCTTTCTCACAAAGAACAAAAATAATTTCAAGTTTATGGGTTCCCCTATACTATCCCCTGCTGTAATTTAATTGATTGCTATGCTTGTATTTTATTTTTATTTTACTAAAGCTGTGTAAATCCTGGTTAGAAAAACTTTGCCAAAGATTTTACTACACAATCTCTTAGCTCAATATCAGGTTTTAAAAAAAGCATTATGCATAACATTTCCTGATATTATATTCATTCTTTACAAGCACTTCTTTTGGGATAAATGTGAAGAAATAATATAAACATGCTAATTTTTTCCTATTATGTCAGATATTATTATATCTGATTTAAATGTTTGGTGACTGTTCTCTTATTTCTGGGTTCAAAAGTAGATTGTGGCAATCCTGTGTATGGGATGTTGACTTATAGGCTGGGGTCATTTTTGTGAATAGCAGAACTGCCCAAAAATGCAGTTCTAGCAGGCATGAAGGTATTATCATTTTTAGGTCCTATGCTCATTTTCCCATTTAAAAAGAAAAATAATGGAAATTTAGCATATTTAATTTTTGTAACTTAGAAAGTTTAAAAATTGGGTTTTGAAAAGACATTGTGAGTTGCAAATTTTCCTCTTTTCATGATTTTAACAGAAACTGTATTATTCTAGACATGAAACAAAATACCATTTTTTAGCATGAGGAAAATGTTGTGGGTGAACTTGAAAGGAATATCCGTATGTTGGCCAGTTCTGTGAACACACAGCATACAAATACGAAGCTGCTCATGAGAGCCTGAAATTTTAAATTCATTTTAATGTGATATTGTATACTGAAGTTTTCTAGGCCTTTAGACAGGTTGCATACATATATGTATGTATTTTATACATACACCAAGCCATATATTGCACTCACAGCCATTTTGAGCAGCAAAACAGTTGCAGAAGCAGACAGAAATTGGTCTTCTCTTGTTTGAACAGGAACTGAAAAACTACATTTTGATCTAAACAATATATTTCTTATGGTAGAGGTTCTATGTGTTCTTTGTGTTCCTTAGACTAGAACTTTGAGGAATTTATACCCTGTAAAACCCTGTATACTTCTTGAACAGGACAGTGATAAAACTGAGGGTGGTTATTAATTGACACAAGCAGTGTTAGATATTCTGGTGTATATATTGAATTTCTTCAGCATTCCCCTAGTTTCATCTCTATGGCTCCCACGGAAGATGAGTAGCTGGTTTGATCTTTCTGGTTTTATTGCCTTCATCCCCTTCATGGGACTGTGATTTTTTTACGATATGAACATCAGTTCATGGTGAAACAGCACCTTTTCTAATTGAATTCACAAAATTATGTCTATTGAGATTAATCCTTTTGATAGGGGTTTTCTCTGCAAAATGGACAATGAACGAGACTCCTTTGAGGTTTTTATTATATCCCTCATGTCACTGAGAGAATTAAAACCTGGGCAGATTTTGACTTTCTTGACATCACCCAGAACTGAACCTTCTTCTCACTAGCATTTGCTACACCTTTGCACCAAGAAGGGTCAGAAATGTTTTTGATGGTACAAGAATCAGCCATAGAAATGTGTTTATATGGAACAGAATGAGCTCTGAAGAAAAGTGGAAAAATGTTTTTGCTTGTAGCATTTAAAACTCGGGTTATAAACATTTGTATTTGATTAACTTCATCCTCAATAATAGCTCTGGCTAAGCTTCCCATCCATAATTTTGAGACCACAAAGAACTGAAAAATACAGAATGTCAGGATTGACATTCTTGAAATGTGTAAAGAAAAGGATAAACAAATAAAACCAGCCCCGCGTTTTGTGAAAGAATGTTCTGTGCACTGGACTACAGTCATGGGACTCACTGGAAATGGTAAGGAAGAGTAAGGAGTATGAATTATTGAATGTTGTATAATCTTTGTGCATGAATAAAAGAATGAAGAGGATGTCTCTTGGCAGAAAAGCAAATGTCGCATTTGGAGGAAAAAGTTAATACAGATCATCAGTCAGACATTAGTATGATATACAATCTAATCCAATCTGAGAACTGCTGGAGCTCTGCAAACTTGAATGTAGTCTCTGGAGGCTCACTGCATGCACAGTTAATTCCACTGTATCTTCTTCCAAAATGTGATTAAATATGGCTAACCTAAGGAAGGGCTGTAAATTGCCCCCAGAGGAGTTCTTATTTCTCAGCCAGACAGCCAAATATTATTGCCAGGTAGTATGAAGAATATGTCTGCATCTCTGCTTTCACCTTTGTAAAGAAGAAATGACACTTCTGGTGAAGCTTTTGGTGAACATACTGCTCAGTGACATTTAGGTGTTGCTGTTATTAAAATCGCCTATATACCAGGTTAGCTATACATGGTGTTAAGAGTCTATGCTAGACTGCAGAAAAATTACCAGATGAATTCTCAAAAAGATTTAGAAAAAGTTTTAGGCTTAAATCCTAGTTCCAAAACTGAATTGAAAGGGGGGTTTATCTCATCAAGTGTTGGTTGCTATCTGGAAATGAGCTCCCTCTGAATTCAGGGAAGTGGTAACATTTTAGAGTTGCACAATGAACTAGATGTGCATTTCATTCTGAAGGTGACATGAAAAACAGGTTAATAGTGTCTTTGCTGACTTTCAGGACTTTTCTTCACACATCTAATCCAGCATGATGAATTCTACACATGGCCATCTAGGGATTTATTCAGGAAATTCTACCTACAGCTGTAGGTAGAAATGACAGTCAATTTGTTATTTCTTTTGGCACCTCCCAAGGCCTAGATTTGCTCAGAAGGAATTTTCATGCAAAGGAATTAGGGAATGTACAACTAATTTGGCCTGTAGCCTAAGGTCCAAGTCTTCTTGAAAGTCCAAAAGAGTAGTTTTAGTATGTTTATTTTCAGTGCATTTGGAAAAGACACTGCTTTATATAACAGAATAGTAGTTCAGTTCTGTGAAATACAAATCTTCATCACATTCCCAGTACTCACTGCTGAGCTTTTGTCACATGATTCTGGACTATCTTTTCACATCTGTTGATGAACCCTTTAGAAAAAAAATGCACAAGTAGAAATGACAATTCAATTCCACCCGCAAGATTCATATCCTAACAAAAACATCAGATAGAAAAGGTCAGTGAACTAAAAGTCTGTTTTTGGCAGTGGAGGTAGGAGGTCCAGAAGAGTTTCTTCAAATAGAAAATGTAAAACAAAACATAAATGTAAATCAAAAGAACATCGTGTTCATGTTTATCTTGAAAATGAAACTAGAAATTCACAAACATTTATGCACAATTGAAAGGGGGTTTAAGACAACCTGTTGTGTGCCTACGATCTGAACAGCTGTTTGTAAGGGAATTTTCCACATAGGTCACTGCAGAAAAAGGGTAAGGTGCTGACAGCCTGATGGATGAGTTTGCTTGGCGTGGTGCCCATCCAGTTGTACAACAAACACTTTCATGTACAGTAAGTGTCACACGTGTTCGCATTGCCTCTAATAGAGTGGCATTTCTTCTAAAGTTATTCACGGAAACCAGAAGAGCAATTGAGTTCCTAAAGATCAAGTCACTCATCTCCTAAATGCTCTACCATTAAAAAGAGTAGTGAAAGTTCAAACTGAACTTAGGAAATGCTCTTTATGTGAAAGGTTGTACCTGTTAATATGTGGAAAGGATAATGCTGCTGTGCGCACGGAGCTAAAAGATAAGCAAAGGTCCCATTGCAATGTAGAATTGCACCCTGTTTCCTAGCAAACATTGTTTCAATTAGTTTATTTTTTACTTGCCAAAGGACAAATACTTGACTGTTTCTGCTAAATCTTTCCCTAACATTTCCATCTAAAAGAGAAGCAGACTCCAGCAGGGTAGACACTTGATCTGTTGACCAGTCTATTAGGTCTATTAGTCTATTAGTCAATTAGAAGTCTATTAGAGTATGGAATTGCAAATATGTCCTTTTTTAAAGTCCTGCTACTAAATGGTTCAGTGGCTCTTTGCAAGTCATCTAACTTCCATGAACTTACATGCGTACTCACCTGTGCTATGGCAAACTCCTGCAGCTGGCTGCTTTAACCTTAGGCTGGAAGTGAATTTGGGGATACTGTTTTGTGCTTGTCTGCCAGTGACTTACAGGAAAAAAAAAGGAATTGAGTTCCTTAACTACTCCATTCCTATGTTGCTGTATTTGTAAACTTGCTATTATATTTAGCATTTACCTGCTTTTCCAAACTGTTTTGCTGTTTTGAGGCATCTGCAAGGTGAATCTGCTTCTGTACAGAGTGCTCTCTTGCTATGAGCTGAACAGCTAAAACATGATGGTTGGCACCAGCCTGGCAAATAAATACAAAAGCAATACAAGAGATTTTTCCTTTCCTGTTCCTTGACTGCATAGGATAGGAGTTTTCATTATCCTAATTTTTAAAAATATGGTATTTTTCATATGTATATATATGTACATTTGCTTAAAATCTGTATCACACAAACCTTTGGGATTTCTCTGGCAGGGGTTATTAATCTTATAGAAGGAAAATGAATTTTATCCCTACTTTTTATTGTAGGGGTACAACAGCACATGACCCTTAGTTTAACTCCACATGGAGTTATTATGTCTTGGAGGCACCTGAGAATATGTGGTTACCTTCGTTCCCTTGCTGTGGGAGCCTCCAGTGATATGTGCAGGGTGAAAGGTTTTCATAGGTGCTCCACCTTGTTTTGCCTCAAGCCCTTCTAAGAGTTTTTCCACCCCCAGGAAAAGAGCCTGCTTGCTGTTTTACACCAGCAGAAGGTGAAGTACTCTGGTATCTGATAAATCTTTGTAGCCATGTAAGGTGAAAAACACTGAGAGACTGAGATCTATCTTCATTTTACAGATGTGGAAATGGACGAGGATTTGGAAAAGGCCTCGAGGTGTATCTGTGCTGGATACAGAACTGAGTTACTTCTGTCAGATGTATTCTCCTGGGTATATATTTGCAACACTCCTGTCTGACAGTACACACAAAAAGGTAAAATTTCTTCTAACATAAATATTTTTAGTAAGAATTTGACAGGAATGATCCTGACCATCTTGGAAGAGATGCCATATTTTAACTACATGGCTCTGGCAAACCTGGTATTTTTTGTTTTTTTGCTTCTTAGATAACTTCTTCCCCTTGAGTTTTTCCAGGGAATTTCTAATGCTTGCTCTGAAGAGAGATTAATATTTTTCTAGTTTTGTTGGCTACTAGAAACTCCATATTGTACTGCAGTCTCATAGGCAGCTGGAATGTTGGCTGCTGTGCTAGGTAGTTAATTAGGATGTTGTGGTAGGGGTTCAGGAGGGAGCATGTATTGCTGTAGAGGTATTTCTAAGCTATGGGTACAGTCATGAACTGCTTAGTTTTAGTCCCAACTGCAGAGAAATGAGTTAGAAGAGCTCTTAACATTTAGCATTTTAACAATGTCTTATTTTACTGCCTACTTATAAATAGCCAAAATTTCAAAGTTTAGCAGAAACCCATCTTTCCTGCAGAAACAAATGTAAAACACTGACAGTACAGACTACAAAAATGATGACATTAGCAAATGTGTCATGAAACTGGAGAAGAACACCTCAAACACTGATTTGTAGTTACAATTGCTTTCTTCTGCAATATGCCATGTCTCACTGCCTCAGAAACAAAGCCCCTGGCTTGGCAAAGACTGTGCTGATTGAAATCTAGAGTGATCAACTGCAAAGAAGTCATTCTTGAGTCATCCATGGCCCACCAGGTCTTCTGTTGGCTTGACAAACTGTTCAAATTAAACTGATACTCTGCTCTCTGTTTAGACAAAACTGGAGGTTTCAGCCAAGGTTTCCAAGTCTCACATGCAGTGAGCTGAAACAAAATGTAAACTCTGAGTCAACAAAAAACATTATGGGTTTGGAGCAAAGGAGGCATGTTGCCACAATTGCCTTATTATTGTGTGTCACTAAACTTCACCAGTGCCTAGATAAGTTGCTCAAGCATGAATTGAAAGTAGCTCAGCAGGGCAACCTGTGCTTTCAGTGTCATTTGGGCATAGGCACACACAGGCTCCTCACCTGCCTCCCTGCTTGAGGCAGACATGCACAGCTTTTATTCCCCGTGGCACAGTTTTAAATTGTTTCCAGAGCTAATCTTCCCTGGTGACTCTGCAGTGAGGGGGTTTGATCTACACTGCTGGACTGAATGACCATGTCAGCAAGGTGCTGGGCAGAGTCACTCACTGGAGGATATTTCTGCAGAGAGGGCACAGTCCTGAGCTGTGCAGGAAAAGCTAAGTGGGCTCACAGACAGCAGCCTTAGTCCCAAAGCAGACATAAAGAGCTAAAATGTAGTGAATACAGTAGCAATTCTTTTTGATCAATCTTCTTTTTATCAAAGGAAGCAAAAGCTACTGTAATGAAAATAGCACTATAACTACATATATAGCCACATGAATAAGCTGTATAAAGACATTGAGAAAACAGGAAACAGCTTAGAGGCTGCTGTCTGCCAAAGTTCTGCATTAATTTTGTAAAGTAACTTATTTTTGCACTTATGGCTTACTTTGCAAATGAAACAATTGCAATGAATGTTTTGCTGTATACTACAAATAGGACTGTGGTATGAACTTGATATAGGACTGAAGAAGTAAGCCACAGACCATAAATACAATATGCCCTGTAGTAGAGGTCAACTATTTTATGCATGCTGAATAATACTAACCAATCATAAAACATGAGGAAACATCCAATTCAGATGATTTACCCCATCAGATGTCGTCATCTCTTAGGTCAGATCCTTTTGATAATGTTACAAGAACACATCTATTTTTACCCAGCTCTGTTCAAATATCATTCACTAGCACTCTGCAAATGCTTTGGTCCAAAGCCTGAATGAACAGGTGTAAGAACATTATCTGACCAAATCTGAACTCATGTATTTTATATATTGTACATGCTCACACTTTTAT
The DNA here is from genome assembly GCA_013400215.1 of Cisticola juncidis. Taxonomy (NCBI): domain Eukaryota; kingdom Metazoa; phylum Chordata; class Aves; order Passeriformes; family Cisticolidae; genus Cisticola; species Cisticola juncidis. The sequence goes on along the minus strand of VXBR01011549.1, from coordinate 512,663 downwards.
TTATAAAATGAGTTCACTGTCCCTGGCATTTTACTTGCACTGTTTCTGTCTTGTCTGTGGAAATCTGAAATGAAAGAAAGCAGCACCAGTAGCTTCTAAGCTTTCGTGATGACAATCAAGTAAAAACTAAGTGAAAGATGAGAGGTTTTTTCCTCTTAGCTGATGTAGTGAGCTGAACACAAAGTTTATTTTAGTCTTTTAATCTTCAGGAGTAAACTAGACCAGTCACAACTACTTAGTTTTGTCTACGTTGCTTTTTTTAATTTGAAGTTTTTGCCTACCAAGGCTACTGAGAAATATAAGAACACTTTTAAATTGTCTGTAATGTATGTTTTTTTCAAGAAAGAATATAGGATACAAGCAGATTGTTCATGTTTTTAAGGACACTGTGTGGGGGTGTATGTGTCTGTTTAGTTTTCAGCAAAGATTTTGGAAGGAAATCTTAAAGCATTATCACTATGCATTCTATAAAGATCTTTGCACTTCTTGTATGCACTTCGTTTAATGAAAGCCTGGGAATTTCATGCCTATAGACACACCTTTCTTTTCTTGCAAAGCTCAGGGTGCCTAAAGCTACTAATAATTATTCTAAGGTTCATTGGAAAATAAAAAGAAATGACATATAGACAAAATACAAACCGAAGACACATTTTGAAAATGTCAGATCACGTAACGTTAGACGTGCTGGATCAAATTACTAAATGTGTACTTTTTAACAAGGATTTGATAGCAGAGCAGCAGTATGACATTGGCAAGCAAGCTCTGTTCCTTGTTTGGAGGTGGCTCATAGCTACCATGTGCATAAGCATGGAACTTTTACCAAGCTTTTTTAGCAAAGTCTGTTAAAGTTGGAGCTGACCAATTTAAACAGGATCGGTATTTTTTACTGAAACAAAGCTAAAGCTAGTGGAGCTTATTTATTCAAGCCAATAATCTAAATGAAAGCACTCAACCTGTATAAAAGTCCAACTCCAGGAGAGGCAGATAGCACTGTGTGTTGTTAAGTCTCCTCAGCATGTCCTAGTATGGCATTGCTCATGACTTTGAGAAGCTTCAACAGTTTTAGCTGCACTTTTCCACTGCTGATGGAAAACTTGAGGTGGAAAACTTTGACAAATAGCAGCCAAGTGACTGAGTCATTTCTGAAAGGAAAGCTAAGGGAAGACTATGTTGCTTTATTCCTTAAAAAATATTCTTGAAAGCTGTCTTTGTTGTGTTGTGGTGTGGCCTAGGAATGGGGAAAATGAGAGAAGGAATGGGAAGCAGCTCGATGACAGAGGGGAGGGAGTCATGGAGATGGTGCAAGAAGAGGCAGAGAATAAAGAGGGAAGCTGAGTCTGAAGAGAAAAATGACTGAGATGATTATAAGCTGGGACCTCAGTAGGCAAAAAAGAGGACCACAGGGATGTAGAAGAGAGTTCACATATAGAAATCAAGGATCGAAGCTGTTTGTGAGAAACCCTGAGAGAAGGGGAGATTGGGCAGGGCCATTGAAGACAAAGCAGGAATGAAGTAACTTGCACACATATGAGCAAGAAATTGGGAGCTTATTCCACCAGAGAGTTGTTGGGAGAGGGACTGATATAAGAGGCTTGCCGGAGAAAGAGGGGCTGCTATTACAGAAAGTCTTATGCATGCATAGGACAGATAGGAAATGCTGGGCATTGTCAACAAATCCAAAAAGAATGGGTTGGAATTTTACCTGTCAGAACACATTCTTTCTGCTATCCCTGAATTGCCTTTACTATCAGCCACTAATGGTAGTAAGTGTCACCTGAAAAAGCAAATGTCTTGCAACCTCTTCTGCTGATTCACTGGAAGGAAGGCAGCTTATCTGGCTCAGAGTCCTGTGTTTTGGGTCCAGGAGCCTCGGCTCGTGGATGGTGGTAGATACTTGTGACAGGCACACAGGAGTTGTAATGATATAGTTCTGTTTTGTTCAGACTTTGATTTTAGAAGAGCCGAGGAAACTATACACAAAGACTGTAAAGTCAAATGCCTCCAAGTTACTTAGACAAAAGTCTGCTCTGAAATCAGAGAGGATGAGTTCCTAATGCACTTTCTTTTCTTGTGCCTCATACTGAATTTATTCCATAATACTCCCATGACATGATGGGGCTTTTGTATCCTCCTTTTGTTATCTGCATGAATTTATGACTGATGTGCCCAGGAGTGAAATATCAGAGTACTCAGTGTTTAGTACTGCTGATACTCAAAGTAAAGCATCCACATAAATGAACTACACTGACTCTCTAGCTCTGCTTCAAATTCCAACCCACAATCTCAAGCCACGTATGGGAGGAACATGCAAAAAAACAGTGAAAAATGTGATTTAAATGGCCTGGCTGGCACTGCAGAAGAACTCCATGGCAATAAGCCACATTCATTTACATTCATTGTGACACCTTCTGTTTTCTTCAAGTTTGCCTTTTATCACTTGCCAGTTTTGGCAACAAATGATATTTGGAGGAAAAAAGAGTGTCCACAAAGTGTAGCCTTCATCACTATATTGTCTGGATTTTGTCCCAGAGGAAAGTCATATAGTAAACTGAGTAAGGCAAGGGCCCCCAAAACCTGTTATGTAATAATGTATTTTAAGAACTTAACTCAGTGTACAGATAATCCTAAACTCAACATCATGTCATAAACTCAGGTGCTTTTGGAGATTGGAAAATACTTAACAAAACAGGCTTAAAGTTTTGGCTCCAGAGCTTTGTGAACACCAGGCCATTCCCTATAATATTTCCTTGCTGCTACTACTACAGGAGGATTGGAATAAAAATAAATACATGAGTCTGCTTTTATTTTTCAAGTGCATTTTTAAATGTAAATGTACTCAGAGAATTGTCTTTACCTGAGACCAGAGTTCTCTATATTTCTGTTATGTTAAATGTATTCGCTTTACTTAGCCTAATGACTACTGCCTCTGCTTCCTATCCAGCAAATTCAACCTGCACCATACAAAATTAAACAATAATACTACAAGACCATTCTAAGATGGGTTTTATGAATGGACAAGTGCTGGTACAGCAGGCATGTTTGTGTATTTGCTCCCACATTTATCTGGGAATCTGTACTGTCCACAAGCTGTTATCTGTGACTCTTTTGGGTCACATGTGGCTGGGTTGGTGCATAAATAGGGATGGCAGTTCTGCTCAGCCCCTGAAGAAAGCCCGCTTTTCCCTAGCACATTCCCAAGTCCCTCTCAGGGGGCAACATACTCCTGCTTGTGGCAAGATAGCTGTTGTTGGCTTTGTAAGTTGATGCAGTGGGAGGATTTGCCATCTCTCCTAGGCAGCCTGGAACTGTGTGTCCTGGGGTCAGAGTTGGGGCAGTTGGCCTGTTAGTGTAGACAGAAGACTAGAAATAAATTTTCTCCCCTACAGCTGGTTCATGTGTGCCATTCCACTGAATGCTACATTTTATGAATGTCAATCAAGCTGTGAAATAACCCTTGAACACTCTGGAAGCAAGCAGAGCAATCAGGTGTGCACGCCTGAGTCACTGCATGCACAGAGTCCCTTCAGTACCTATAACTGTACTTTAGGAGGGAAACCTGAGCCAAAGTCAGTAAGAAATTACAATTATGTAGATGAATGTCAGGTTTTCTTGTTAAATATGCAGCACATTCAAAGCAAAGAGGTGCTGAATTGTTATATTAGAATGTCCAACACCCTCTGCTCAGGGTAGGAGAGTACAGAACATTTTTTTTACTACTTAATTGGTAAAAGTTATGTATTTTTAAAGTGGGGGAGAGGGATTCAAATGTAAAAGGGAATTATTTTAAAGAGGCAGATCAGAAATGGGAAACTGAACCACAGCACTGAGAGGTCCCAGGAGAGGAGTGGGAGTGAGTGTGGTGTATAGAAACCTCAACAGGGAGAACAAGGGGAGAATGGATTTATGGACACTTTTTTCTTCCTGAGTGGTTTTCCTGGTTGGTGTTTCTGAGCTATCTTCCTCAGACTCTCCAGCAATGGTTGATAAACCTCTTGGCATTTGTAACTCTCATGTTAAAAATTACTGGTTTGTATCAGGAGGATAAGTGTTTAATGTTAACAGCAGCACATTGCTGGTGGAAAAACCTATTACAGGTATCAAAACATTTGGTCCTAAAGGAAAGACATTGGCTGTTGGAATCCATGTCCCCATGGATCCTCCGCAGATAATGAAAGAAAGAGGAATTGAATTAAAACCTATGAAAAAAATAAAACATATAAAGCCACACACACATGAAGTAGAAATTTAAGCTTTAGTTTTAAACCTTTTCAAAAGTGCCTAGCTGCTAGGGTAGAGGTAAAGACCTTCAGGCTTAGCAATAGAGTATAGACAAAACATGAATAGGGCAGAAAGTGCTGCTTGTAGTTTTGCATGAACTTTGTGTAGAAAAGACAAGTTTTTCGTATATGCTAAGATAGAGATGTTCTACATAGCAAGATAGACTTTGTACCAGTAAGATAGAATTTTGCGTTAATAGATATGTTATGTGCGTTAATAGATATGTTATGTGCATAGGTCTTGATGCTGCTTTTCGTAGTTTTACGAACTTTAGAATTGTATTTAGATTGGCTAGTTTATAGATAAAATATATGAATATGCATTTTGCAATTTAGGATAAAAAGCCTCTGGGTAGAAGGTGGAGGTATCGATTGATTGATTCGATCTATCGATCCTACCTCCATCTTCTGCAACCTGAGGAATGATCGTGACAGGGAGCCGAAATGGGATTTTAAGGTATTATACATCGCAGTCCCTGTTCCAGGGGACTCGGGCCCCGGGGTTCCCCTTCCCCTTCTCTCCCTGCGGCACTTGCTGCCGGTTCGCTGGGAACTCTGCCTGGGTCGGGACCCCGGGGCCCCCACTGCCTTTGAGACCCCCCCTGCCTTTGAGACCCCTCCAGCCGGGAATTCTGTGCGGTCTGGTGCCCATCGCCCCTGCGACCCCCCGGTCGGAACCCTGCGTGGCTCGGGGCCTTCCATTGCTCCTGTGGCCCCCCCGCGGATTGCCCTTGCGACCCTGCGGATGGGAGCTCTGTGCGGTTCGGGATTCCCCACCGTGATCGTGTCCCTGCGAACGAGGGCTCTGTGTGGGTTTGGAGTTTTGGGGCCCTTTTTGGTGTTGCGATCCCCGCGGCCGACATCCCTGTCTGAAAGTCATGATCGATTCCTCTGGGTTGTTGTGACCCCAGCAGCACGGGATGCCGTCTGGGATCAGAGATAGGAGGTTGCTTTATTAAGAGGTTGTAGACTTTATGTCTTGATTATAGTTTTATTAAGGTTTTTGTTTGTTAAGGTTTTCATGCTCCAGCTACTGTTTTACTTTGATTCTGCTTGTTTATGTCTGCTATTAGTTGTATTGTGAAGCCGCTCTTAGAACTCTCGCACCTTCAGACACGTGCTTTTATACAATAAAATGCCTTGTTTATATACTAAAATGTTGTAAGACTGTAAGAGACGTGATACCCGTAATAAGGACCTCGGCAATTGGCCTTCACTGTTACTTCACCTGCCTGCAGGTATTGCATTTCAGAACAGTGTTTGGATACAACATGCATGAAGTGTGCAGATTAAAGCATATTCCCGAGGCATAGCTTTTCATCATAGCAATGTGAAAACTTATAGCCATAAGTGCTTCAATAAAGCAATAGCAAATGTAGAATTACCTCTGTTGTCTTCCAGTGAAGTCTCTGCACTGGGAGAAATTTGATCTTTTGTGAGGAACATGCTTACTCTGTAATTGTTTCCCAATCACTGAAATTTTGGGTGGGAATTCACCCTATTGATGTATTTTTATGCCAGATGTCGTGAAAGACAAATGCCTGTACCCTTAACAAATCTGGCTGCTGTTTCATTGTGCTTCCTGCCACTGCTGTGATCCTTCCGTTCCTGTGTCTTTCCATGGTTTAAGAAAGATCTTTCCCTTAAGAAAGACCATGGACAATGATTACACTTCAGAAAAGCAGGCAAGCAAATAAACAAGTACTCAGTGGAGGAAGTGAATTCTTATTTCTTTAGCTATTATTTTAGTATTTTCTTCTTCACTGGCAATTTTATTCTAATTTTATAAACAGCTTGTAGTAATGAACAGAGATTTAGGATTTTCTACGAGCATTCTACCTGTGTGAAGAATGTTCCCTATCAGTCAAATGGCTGAAAATAAAAGAAAACCTTTTACTGATCCTCATTAATATGAGATAAGATGGACTGTCCTGTTATCTTGGAGTTACAGGCCCACTTCCCCTGTAATAGACAATATCTGCAAAGGAGAGAAAGAAAAAATGATGTGTTTGTAGGAGCAGCAGAGTATATGCCATAACCAGAACTGTTCTGAGGTAGCTGTGCCTGTGCTTTCAGCCTGGGCAGTCACATGGCTTCTGATAAGTGTGTGATAAAGACAGGTGTGTCCCTTCCCCGGTTGGACAGTGGCCGTGTATAAATGTCACATTCTCAAAATCTGCCTGCCCTGTCACCCAGCTGCCACATGTGCAGGTACCTGTGGGATGGGTCATGGCTGGGGTGCCTCTGTGTCCTGTCGTGTGGCCATGCAGGTTTGCCCTGTCCTGTGACCCCTGCATGGCGTGTCCCACGGCCAGAGCTTGCACATCCTGGAGGATGTGCCTCCACAGTCCCACTGTGCACTTTCCTTCTGGTGTGCTTCTCCTTTAGCCACAGAGGAGCTGAAGGCACACAGGGGGAAGTCTGGGACACCTTTAGAAGAAAGGGTTTGTTCAGGCTGCCCAAGGGATCACCTGATTTGTGGCTTGCTGCCTCTGTGCTTCAGGGACACTGTGTGAGATGGTGTTAAGACTGAGTTGTGGCCTGGATGAGCTGCTTGGTGTGCTGTATTCAGCTCATGAGCTCACCACCACTGCACTAAAAACACTCTGACTCACTAGCTAGAATTTGATCCATTAGTGTAATTCAAAAGTAAGAAGAAATAAAACAAGGTAATGAGACTTCTGTAATAATCTCTGGGGAATATCTCTGAACCAGAAATACAGAAATAATTTCATTTTAGAATAAGTGGACTTTATTTAATTGAAATTTCAAAAGAGACTATGTTTTGAAAACTTAACAAGCTGGGTTTAATTGAACTCCAAATTCCAAAACAAAGGTCGTGACTTGTTATCAAACACAGTCTCAACATTTTTTCTCATGTTAGGAGTGCAAACAGATATTCTGAAGGAGTAACACATTCAATTTGTTTTGTAAGCAAGAAACTGGAAAGGGAATGCCTGTCTGTTTTTACCTTGTGTCTTCTGAGGAAGGAAGGCGGGCCAGCAAAGGGATATGTTCAACTGTGAGCAGGAAAACCAAACCCTTTATATATGTCTTCCCTAGTCCCCTTGTCTCCTTGTTTTACCCCGTATTCCACTTGGATACATATGAAACCTGCTTTTTACCGATCTAAATCCCAAATATCACTTTGTTCTTTTGCAAGAAGGCTACAAGTGTATCAAAACCTGAGAAGCAAACAGAGTTCCTGTTGATGTGTAGGTGCTGGAATCTCCTGATTTGATCTGAATCATGTTGGAAAAGAATGTATTAGAAACTGGGAAAGACATACTTATTTAGTACACTTATTTAGTACACTTCAGCATGAAAACCAATCAGCAGACAGATTCACCTGGGGAACTGAGTCACACCCAGAGTCAGGAATTGGCTAGGAGCTAGCTCAGTGCCTGATTTACTGGAAGTTCTGGCAAAGCTTCAGACTGGATTTCCTTACCCCAAACTGTGGGTCCATTCAGAGGCTGAGGGTGGCTGAGCTCTGGGACCCTGCCTGCTGTAACAGTAACTACAATGACAATAAAGTGCTTGAAATCATGCAACTGCCTGCTTAAACGTGATTAGTCCTAGGAATGATTGGATGGGTTTACATTAAATAAAAATATCAAGAAACTTTGTACACAAAGTTCCCTTTTTTATTTTATTGCAAACTATACCTCTCTGGACTTCAAATTCTTCTTGGGTGGAAAGGCCAAAAGGGTAAGTGTTTTCTTAGGCTGTCCGTTATTAGTTACTGGAATGGAAAGCCTTGGGGTGGGGATCTGCTGGCATGCTGATTTTCAGTCTCCTGCTCCTGGCTGCATGACTCTGCTTCTTCCCTTATGTGACTTAGCTGCCTGTATGCTGATTCAGGTCACTGAAGCAGCAGAGAAAAAGATACTTTTCTATTATATTCTTTAGATTAATTTTTTGTCTCTTCAGTAAGACAAATTAGTTCATTGAAAAGCAGAGCAAGGCAAGAAAAAAGACCAGATGACCGAAAATTGCATGAGACAGTTTGGATGCCCCTTGTCTGGGTACTAAAGACATTATGTATACTCAGCTAGCCTTGTTTTGGGAATTGCCCTGTAAGTATGATCTGTATGTTGATGTGGAAAAGGTGTTTTTCATTGATTCTTCTGAAAAGATGTCTAACTGCACATGTGACTTGTCCTTTAGACCTCTCTTTCTGTGGGGACTGTCCAGGTTAGCACAAATCCTTAGAGTGCTGTATGGATGCAAAAGAGGATATGAGTTAAACAGGATTATTTTGACAAACTTGGGGCATTGTGGATAATGACACAGCCCCTCCACTGCTCTCCTGGACAACTTCAATAAAGGGAGTCATTCAGACTTCTGCATACATAACAGTCATAACAGTCATAATATACAGCATGATGGCTGTCAGTGGTAACAGTGACATTAAGTTGCAGAGAAATCTAATAATTTGTCTGAACTTTCACAGAAGATGGGATAATGATTTATTTGTATTTCTGCTCATCTAAAGTGGCATGCAAGTATGGCAAAGGGCTATCAAGTTGAACTTTATCAATAATCTCTCCTCTAGCACAGAGGGTTTTTCAACTTTTTCCATAGAAGTGGTATACCCTACAGCCAATTACTACAGTGAGGGCTGAGGTGACAGCCCTGAGCTCTGAGCTGTGGAGTCATTTAGAGGAAAGCAGTGGAACTGGCTGTAGCACTGACAACTGAATTCCCACCCTCTGGAAAATATCACTGCCTTCCCCTTGTGTCTTTGGGCTAGGAAGAAATACCAAAAACAATGAGATTAGAAACAGATGGATCTACTGGTATGGTCGGAGCTGGAAATCCTTCATTTTTTCAGCATTTTAGGAAGAGGAATCAAAACATTTTTCAAGTTCTTTGCACGTTCAATGTTGCACTGCTATGTACAGTTGATGCACATAAGCCTTCCCCAAATACTACAGACATTAACAACCTCTCTCCAGTAACTGAAAGATGATACAACTTTATCAAGAATGTCAAGCATTTGTAGAAGCAGATAGTTTGAAAACACACCAGCTTCACCTCGCCAGGTGGCTAAGTTTGTGGATTGTGTTGACAGGAGAGTACAGCAACACAATGCACTACGTAATTTGTTCCAGTTACCAGAGGGGACTGGTTGGTACTGGCTGAGCAGACTGGGCTGTTTCTGCACCTTTCCCCTCACTGGCTTTTATCTTCATTCACGCTATCTTCCCTTCTTTATAAATATAGAAATGACTCCCTTATACACTCCTTTCTACCTCCAACTCTGCTCTGAAATACTATGATCTTGCAATGACTACAGAGCATTGCAGCTCAAGCATTACTATTTGTCAATAAAATCAGAAAACTGGAGAAACAGGATCAAAACAGCAGGACGGGGCATGCAGATGAGTCTTAGGAAAGCTGTCCCCCAGGAAGTGGAACAAGAGCTTGAAGGGAAAGAGGAGGGCAGCAGTCTGACACAGGAGGCACTGCTAATTGCAATGGAATTGCTGACAGTGGAAACAGCCTTATGCTTAGGTAGTGTCATGGAGAAAAAGGTGTCAGGGAACAGGTAAACAGGTGTGGTGAGGAAGGTGTGGCCACTTTCCTGTCTGCACCTCACTTACTCTTTTGGCCTGACTTATGTATGCAGAAGTCTGAATGACTCCCTTTATTGAAGTTGTCCAGGAGAGCAGTGGAGGGGCTGTGCCATTATCCACAATGCCCCAAGTCACACTCAGAATAAGCACTTCAGTTGCTTTTGGGAGGGCCAAATCTTTTTCTGTATACCAATTGGGCTCTTGTTCATCCTCTGTCTTTGCATAATTCTTGAATGCAAAAAACAGTGTAGGACACTGCTGCTGAGGCTGTGGGCTCAGGGAGAGGTTAAAGGGGGAAATGAGCTGAAACAGCAGTGACTTCCACATCAAAATGATCTCAAGAGGAATGGAGCACAAGTGTCAGTTAAGCTGATTGTGAAAGAATCCACCCACCATGGAGGAGAAAGAGATAAAGGACAGAAAAGTTGTGAGTGCTCATGCAAGGCAGTGGCTGTTAAAGTGAGTCCTGATAGCCAAACCTTTTTCTGGATCATTGTTGTCCTGGCTGACTGTCAGCAGGGAATGAGGTATTAATATTGTGACTTCTTTTTAACTTCTGGTAATCATGTATCTTCTCTGTGTTAATAGGGTTTGTGTGCATGATGTAGAAGAGTGCTGAACAGCCAAGATCTTCCTTCACCTGCACTAGATTTTTACGGATAAAAGGTGATGATCTTTTTATGATGTGCCAGTCTTCCTCAGCATATTGCTCACCAGAGCTACTGAACTGGGTCTTCTGCAGTAATTGTTGGATTTGGCTTGATTTCTGTTTCTAGCCTTTTTTCAAAACAGTTCCAGAAAGTTCCTGCAGGCTTGTCCTTGCACTGTCTGAGCACTCTGAATGCAGTGAGTTAAGGCTTACTGATAGTGGTGAGAATCAAACCCATTTATTCCTCTTGAGAGAAAGATAAAGCCAAGTAATATATGTGTGAGGGGGGAGTGATAATGAGAGGGAAGGACAACAGTTTAAGTGGTGGGCACTTACTTTGAATTGTAGGAAATATCTTGCTTGGGTGAGATATGCATTTGATGAAGTCTGTGCTTCCAAATGCTGGAACTACTTATGCATATCAACCCAGTGTAATCTTTTGTGGGGTTAATAGCGGTAAATGTTCAACTTAGATTTTCCAGATTGTCTGGAGGTTTAATTCTTTAAATCCCTTTGGGTAGAGGTGAAGCAAGTGCATAGCTTGGGTTGTGTGTGCTGTGACCTGGAACAGGATCTTGCTGGAATACACCAGCATGGATGGCCTTCAGGAAGGAAGGCAGGTGTTTATTGATATGAGGGGAGTGTGAGGGGGAATAGAGGGAAGTTTAAAAATTAACAGAAAAAAACCCCAGCTTTATCACTCCAAATAAGACCTTTCAGCTGTGACTGTCAGTAAGAAAATCAAGATCAGACCTGCTGCAAACCAAGTCAAAAACATACAAAGAGAAGTGACACTGGAGCATCCTAAAGTCTGAGCAAAACTGGTTTGCCTGGCCAAAACTGCAGTACACTTGTACCACTCATATGCACAAGGTGAACGCAGCACAACATTGTGCAACCTGCCAGTGGTGGGTGCTTGGTGACACCTCTCAGGTGGGCATGGGTTAGCCCTGGCAGCACTGTGTCCCTGGCAGTGAGGTGCCAATTGGATACAGAGCATCAGATCTTCTTTGTTAAGTGCTGGCAGAAGCTAAAGGGGTGGAGAAGGAGGCTGATGAGGGCAAAACAGCACTAGGAAAGTTTTGCTCAATGGAGAGTAACATTAATACGTAAGAATACAGGCCCTGGACAAGTTGGGCAGTGCAGGCTGTATATAGAGTCCAACAAGCTCACTTGCTGACATGGACTCCCTCAGAACCCTCCCTCCTCACACCCTTTTGATTTTGTATCTGGTATCTCCATTTCACCCAGCACTGCCAGGTTTCTCCTGCTCCATGACTCAGTGCAGGTTCCCATTGGAGCGTTCTCTGCTTGTGGGGTGTATTTGCTATGCTGGAGTTGCAGGGGGAAAAGTCCATGGGTATGCATCTCCAAGTCAGGACTTCTTATTTTCCATGCACCCCATCCCATTTGCCAGTTTCCCATGCCATAGGCCACCTTTTCTTCCCACTGCTCTCAACGTCCTGCATTAGCTCTCCTAAAGCCAGTGGCCCTTTGCCTTCTCCAGCAGTGATGCTGGGCATCTCCCCCCCACTGTCACCTCCCTAAGTATTCTCTCCCTTCTTTTCTCCCAACTTGCAGTGCATCTCTTCAAGGTTGTTGGGCAAGACTTGCAAAGCTGAGATAGCCAGATGGGGTGAGAGGAACGGGATATTAATGACTTCCTTGAAGAACCCTGGAAGTTCATGGTAACATGGAAGGGGTTGAAAAAAACAAACTTAGGTCGGTGGATGTAGCCTCTGTTTTCTTGTTTCCTTTTCAAGTTTTCAGCCAGTAAGAATGAAATCTTCCTCTAAAATCTGGGAATGGATCAGAAGTGATGCAGCTTCACATACAGACAGCAAGACAATTACTGTTGAGCAGAGTACTAGGTCATGCTTTCCTTGCCTAAGATGTTTTGAATTTTTTTTAATGTAGCTGACAGATGCCCTTTACTTGCACTCAGCTCTTAAAACTGGCTACTTTCCATTTCACAGAGAGCTATTATTAGCAGAAGCTTGGGAGCAGATCAAATTTGATACACCATGAAAAATTGTGCAAATCTTTGTTTTTCTGTGTAGGAAAGCTGAGGCACAGAGAGGCTCAGTGCTAAAGGTTAAACGGTGAATTGTGTACCAGAACTAAAATTAAACATGAATTTCTCATTTCAGGTTTCCTGCTTGCCTTTTAGCTCCTACAGTTGTTTTCCAGTGCTGTTAACTCCAGTGAGATTGTTTTGGCTGTTTAAATCTATAGTGTATGTGTTTTCTGTCATTGCCTCAACCTGTCATATTTACCAAAACTGAGTTACTTGGACTACTCACACAACCTGCAAAGGTTGATATGAGATTGGTGTGGTTGCAAATTTTGTAGGAATTATTTCCTTGTGCACAGGATTTTACAGGATGCTTTTTAGTCATTTGTAGGCTACAGCTTTTTTTTTTTTCAATATGTGGTAAGCCTCTTGAATAAAAAAGTCTTCTGCAGCTAAGTGTATTGCAAGGAATCCATGTTCTTAGCAGAAAAGAGACACAACAATTATCCAAAACAATTATATTGGAAGCTAGGAGAAATAAGATTTAGAGAATAATATTTAAAATAATCATGTAAATCAAACCTACTGGAAATGCATGTACAGGCTGTATCCCTAGATCGAAAATGAATTTCAGTCAGCCGAAATGTTGACAAATATAATCATTGTGATGAAGTTTCTTGTGCGCCATTTGTCCTTAATTTCAAACAGTTTATTCCAAATTTTCATTTCTGGAATGGAACTTTCATATACTACTGTTTGCAATCAAGTCTTGCAATTGTAATGTCAATCTTGATAATATCTATCAGTCTCAGATAACATTATCTGGGAGTTAGTAAATCTGTATGCAAGTGTCCTGTGCTTGATTCTACTGATGTTTCAGTACAGTGTTTAAGCACGTATTTAAACACTCTAAAATACTGGTTAGACATCACAGTCAGTATGGTGTTATACAGTTTTTTGGAAAGTATGTTGGTTTCTTTATGAGGCTTTTCTTGCTATACATACACCCTATGTGTCTAGTAAGAGACAGCATCTAAGAAAAGCTTCCTTAATGCAATGAGAATATTATCTGGTAGGTATTAAAGAAGCTCTCTTCTAGTTCACAGAAATTACATGTAAGAAATAAGAGTTAGTTATTTCTCACAAAAGAAGTTTGTACAATAAAATTTTCTAATATGTTAGGACAGAATTCAAGAGGCTGGTAATAGCATGTATTTAGCAGAAGCTTCTTGTGGATTAATTTTTTCTGAAAATCCACATTTTTCTCATTATTATAGCTGCATAATTCCCATGTACATTTCTCAGCGCTTTCTCATGAGCACTTAATCAGTTTTCAGTTCTCCAGGTATACAATGGTTGTGCAATACCTGAGCTATGAGACCACTATAGTGTCCTTCAGGAAGTCAGCTTGGGTGTCAACTCATGTTGTAATTTAGACTCTCCAAAAGAATGGTTTTACAAAATGGAAAATTCAGATGTTGAAATCTCATTGACTTTCAGAAAAAAGTTGTGAACATAACTTGCCTTTGTGCTTCTTTACAAACCTGGGTGTGGAGTTCATGTATTTTTGCTTTCTTTCCCCCTTGCTCATATGATCTCTTTCTGATGTTAATCAGAACAATTGTTCTCACATGGGCTGGTCCTGGAGGGTGGTGAGTTGTTAATGAAATGGTGCATGTCATCTGCTCTAAACCATATACAGGATTCTAGGGTAACTGGGGATAACCCTTCTGAAGTTGCTTTCCTGTTATCCTCTCTGTTTTATGAAATAGGCAACCTCCTAAGCCTGTCCAAATAAACAGAATTGAAAAAGAAAAATACTTGCTTTGATTTCTGGCTGTTGGAGATGTATGTACTAGTGCTTGTTTTTCTTTCCCTGGGCATGATGAAATGGTACATTGTAGCTGCTTTATTTTTCTTGGCTGCTCTCCTTAGTTTCTCTTATGTGGATGCAAAATAATAAAAAAGAACTTGAGCCACATCATATCTGGGAATTTTTCATTTAAAACTTGTCCCAGTGCAGATTGCACCACACAGTTGAAAAAGAAGAATTACAGCTAGTTTAGTTGTTTTGATATAAGATTTATAGGAATCAGTCTTACACTGAGTTTTCCTTGAGGTCTTAAATGCCTTTTTGCCTTCCTTTTCTTTCAGGCATTGTTTTCACTCCAGTTCCAACAGTTGCTTTTGTTGAAGCAATATTCAGTTCAACATAAGAAGGGTTTGATCAGCCCACTTGACAAACAGGCAAGCGGCTGCTGAAGGAACAGCTTCCTGGGTGAGCTTCAGTGTTGGATCTGAGATGCTGTATGATTTGGATCAGTGTTGGAGTACCTGTACTTGTGTGGTTATGTCAGGCTTTCTTATCCTTCTGGTATTTTAAGTGTCATTCTCTGTATTTCTTAACTGTCTCTGTCAACTTAATCCGGTGCTCCTGGCTTCCCATTTGTGTCCATTCAGGGCTTCTTCCATTGTGCTGTCAGATCTGTTTGGGCACTTGCACACTTAACAAGACTCAGAATGGATCCAGCTGAAAACAGCCGTTTATTTTGCAGGATTGCTTTACAGAGAGCTCAGCTCTCTGATCAAGTTCATTGCCTGGTTGCTCAAACATCCTGGCTGGCAGAACAGGAGGGATCCAAGGTGGAGCAGTTGTTCACACCATGTGGAACAGTGCTCTTGCCAGACAGGAAACCCATGGTACTGCTCTGCCCTGAACTGCTTGTAGATACACTCTGCATCTGATGGAGCAAACACATCTTGCCGTCCTTTACCCAGAGCATTCAGTCTTGCTTAATGTTGACTAAAGGGAAAAGAATCCTGGTTTCTGTTTTTAAGAATTACATTTACCTTGCTCCCTTGAAGAACCTTGGGGACTTCTGCACAGTCCCCTTAAATGAAAGATGAGGTGATATCCAAGAAATTCGAGCTTTCTGCATTTGCTTTTAGCAGTGGAATCCAGCTACAGGTGATGAGGCAGCAGAGGAGCTGCAGGATAATATTGATGAATCTGCTTGGATGCAGTTTCTGAATTTTGTGGCAATATCATGCTAAATGGCCATATTCTCCATTATTCCTTGGTTTTTCTTGTCCTGCTATTTTTTTTTTCCACATTAGGCAGAATTGAAGGTCTAATAGCTTTTTGACACTGAAGGACATTTAAAGCTGTAGGCTTGCTTTCTCTCTGTTCCATAATCATAATTGGAACTGAAGAAGTGGGCAGATAAAGGGAATTGTCCAGCATCATAATCATCTGTAATCATTCTGTTCTGTGGATAAGAATTTAAAGATGTGATTAGAGTTTGAAATTACAGAAAGGGAAAAGGATAGAAGATGCATTTTAGCTGCTTACAGTAAGTGAAATAAGAAGATGGAAGCTTGTCTCAAATTTGATTCCATTAATTACTCATCAGATAAGGTAGGAGTATTTGAGTTGATTTAAATAACATTTTTCCTTTTTTTTTTAAGTGAACATTTCTAATAAACTAATATATCCAGTTGCACAAATTTTATATGCAAATTTCTTTTCCCATGTCAGCCTGATCTCTGTGGAAAATGTAGATTTAAGATATGACAAGTAAAACTATCATCCTTAAAGTACAGTTTCATCCAGGCATGAGATATGAGTCATGGTTGGACTTTGTAATCTCAGACCTCTTTTTCAACCTTAATGATTACATGGTACCAGAGGAGTATTATTTTTCATATATTGTACTTGACATACAAAACCTCTTGGATTTATTTAACCTGAACATTTTTAGATACCTCTGTGTTTGACTGACTAAGAAAAAATATCTCTGCAGGTAACCCAGCTGTATGCCTATTTGTAGTCCATTAATTGATGCATTCATATGTAATTTTTAAACAGCTGATCTTTAGTGACTCCACAAGGATGTGTACTTAACACTAGATACCTTTGCAGTTGCATCTACTACATCTGCTCATACTGTCATTGCACAACTGTGGGCCTCATATTCTTGGAAGGGTTTGGCATTTGCACTGTGAGGATCCCATGCTCTGAATTTCTCAGTAATGCACTGGCTTCTCAGACAAACTGAAAAGGGAGAAAATTGTTTCATGCACAAGCTGGCAGATGTAATTTTGTTCGTATTAACAGGAAATGACACCTTACATTTGTGATTTATTTTTTTAAGGATGTAAGGGGACTTCAGTTTTTTGTTCCCTTTTAAATTACCAGAACTACTTACTGTGGGTCTATCCAGAAGCCTGAGTAAACATGCAGTTTTAAGAAAAATAGTGGCTGCCTAGGGTTATCCTCACTGCTGGGAATGAATTTGAGGCAGTTGTGGCTTTCTTTATATCATGGCAATGGATTACTTAGTGTTCAATTTGTGGTTTCCTATACTCCCAGCTTTTGTTTTTCAGAATTTTTGCCCACTATGTGTAATTAGTTTGCCTTGAGTGTAGTACTTTGAAACTACAATTTCTGAATTGCAACTTGTGTTTTTTCAAGGCCATTTTGAAGTCTGTTTATCGCCGTGGTGCTTGCAACACTGCTCAGCTTGTTTTCATTTGAAAGGTGTTTTTGCTACATTAGCAGCCAGGAGAGCAATGGAAATAGCAAAAGATCCATGCACTTGTCAAACAGGAACTCTATGTAAGTACCCTAAGTGTATGAAATTACTTAGAGGAACTTAGTGAAAATTAGACATTGAAAAGTTTTCCAACTTGTTTTGTGGTCAGCATACAATATCAATACCCTGACTATAGTCACATGTTTGATTATGAACATGTTGTGTGAGTCAGAATCAAACAGCCTTTTTGGAGCAATAACTGTGTCATCCTCCAAGGTATCTCCTACAGCCACAGGCAATTCTACCTTCTAACCATCTTAAGAAAAAAATACTTCCTATGTGCTTGTTTTTCAGTTCAGCAGGCTGTCTATTGAAAATAGAAGTGTTGACAGAAGCAGGTTTTGCTAGAATGAAGAGAATATAAGGATTTCTTCAAAGAAAGAGGTATTTTTGTTTTTCAAAAAAAAAATTCGGAACCAGTCATATAATTGGGGAAATAAAATTCTTCTGCACAACCTAGCCTGCCTTCAAGGCTGGTGGTGCTTTAAAATCCAGATCTCTTCTGCTATTAGGTACTTTGAACTTCAAGGTTTCTAAGAAGAGAATGTTGGTTGTTTCCTAAGAAACTGAAAGGAAGTTAGAGCTTTAATGAGTGTGCCTGGATTACAGGATGTAATAAGAAAAGACTAAGTAACCATAAATTCCCTGCTTCAGAGGCATCTTGCAAGATCTTTGAATATAGTTCATAACAACTGCCAGAATTTTATTTGCCTGCTTTGTTTTTGGTGTTTTTTTTTTTTTTTTAATTTCAGTTTGCAGAACTAGTAGATATTCAGTATGTCTGATATCATGTAGAAATAACTATCATAAGAAATAAGTAACTTTAATACAAAACCTATTAATTGAGCTCAATATTACCTGCAATACAGATTAAGTCATGTAATATCAGTGTCAACACACTTTCCTCAGTCATAGGAGACGTATTTACTATTTCTCTCCTTGAATGAGTATGTTGATGTCTCTTTTAGCTTAGTGGCAGCAGTAAATATCACTGTGAAAAACTGTCCATTGTAAACAAAGTCTCTTCATGATGACAAGCTGTTTCAGTTCCTACCTCAGCACAAATGCTCTGCCTCCTTATTTCCTTTCATTTATTTATTTATTTACCTACTTATTTTAAACACCTCAGGTCATGCTGATGGATTCACAGTTAGGTCTTCATGACTTTACTGTTCATGAGTTAAACGACATTTTGAACACTTTCATTTGCTGTACATTTAGAGCATTAGATCCCTGTGTCTCTTTCTGTTCCACTGATAATCCTTTGCTGCAAGACCTTGATTTGATGCTACAACAGTGCAGGATCATGGGGTTGCTATTACAAAACCCAGCAAGATCTGTTTCACAGAATAGTTTTGATTTCTGCAAAGTTTGTTTGACAGTAAAATTAGAGGTCACTTAAGGCTGTTGCTGTGTTGGTGCAGCACAGTGATAGATCAGTTGCAACATTTCCATGGAGTAAGACTAATTTTTAGAACTAAAGTTAACTTGAATACAATATAAACTATCAAAAGTCTTCAAAGAACAACCTGTGATGAAAGATGATGAGAGAAGGTTTATTTAGCTTGGAGAAGAAAAGACTGAGGGGAAATGTAATAGCCTTCAAGTACCTGGAAAGTCACTTCAAAGAGGGAGAGGGATGAGCCTTTGCTTGTATCCTTCTTCCTGGCTTTTGAATGCCATCTAGCTAGGTCACCACAGACTAATATTATTTCTAGTGGTGCTGTGAAGTTATTTGTAGTGTGTCAGTCCCTGAGCTAGTGGAACAAGAGGAGGGTGAGTTGATGCAGGAAGGTACTGCAGCTGTACCCATAAGGTGTGTGTTCAGGTGCAAGGTCCCAGCTTGTCCAGTTTGTACTAGAAGTCATTTGATGGCTTTCTGCTGGGGAGATTGCAAAACTGCCAAAACTTTGCACAGCTGATCAGTAGTAACCTTCTTTATTCCTAACATAAAGAATGAGGCAGAAGAGAAGGACTGATAACCCTTGCAAGAGCAGGGTGAGGAAAATCTTCCTGTTGGGAACTATCCTCTGATACTTTCTTTTCCTCAGGTTCCAGGAGGTTGAGGCATATATCTCTAGCCTGCTGGCCCTCATTCAGTGATCTAGCAGTTTTTATTCTGGTTAAAAATTCTGAGACAGTAGGTAAATTACAGAACCCTGTAGACTTACACCCTGGCTCTCTGTTTACTGCTATTTCTCCTTTTGAACCCTGAGAGGTCTCAGAGTTAGCAGCCAAATAGCTACAATAGCATGTTCAAAGTTAGCAG
>VXBR01011549.1:432508-492667 GCA_013400215.1 Cisticola juncidis | reverse complement strand
CTTTTCTTTTCTTTTCTTTTCTTTTCTTTTCTTTTCTTTTCTTTTCTTTTCTTTTCTCATATATTTTTAAAAGGTTTTTCTGAATGTCCAGAGAGAATTTGAGTATTTTTTTGTTTTTCAACTCAGCACCCATTTCCAAAGTATCTGCACTCTGAAATCTGCAATCACCAATCACCAATCACCATCATATTGCCCATGTATTTAACCCAGTGGGCTTCTGACTGATTTGACTTTTGGTAGATGTCCAGCATTATGCCACATTTCAGATCTACAGGGTTTAGGATAGGGAAATCCTTCCCTTATTAGATATGTTTACAGAATGAAACAGTCAGCCTTTCTTAAAATCCCAAGTAATTTTCATGCAGTGTAAAAGTTATTATTCTGTATATATATTGTAGCCTATTTTTGGTGTTCAGACATCTGCCACAGTTTCAGGTATGATTTCCCAGCAAGCTTAAGACTACACTGCAGCTAAAAATAGTGGTGCTGCCAGCAATATACTGATAAGTTTTCTTGTGGGTGATCCAGTTGTTCTGAGTTAGCCCCTGGCTGGATGAATGCTTCAGGTGACAAGAATGCAGAAGTAGGCATGGAGGGAGGAGCTGATGCCACCTTTGGAGGACACAGTGCACAGCTTGTCATGGTGGCTGAGTGTGAAACTTCAGGTTCAGAACCAGACTTAGGTCAGACAGCAGGATCTTTGCCAGAACCACGTTTTGACCAGTTTCTGTCTTGCACTGGCTGTGCTGTTTGTCCCATTTACCCAACACATTGTGAGTTGTTTCTTTCATAAGACCATGGGAACTTGTCTCCCTCCTATTTTTCAAATTCCCATTACCTAGGCTGGATGAGTGAATGCGTTTAGTGTCTTTCTTCCCTTTGCTTTTGGATTGACTTCTCTGTCAGCCTTGAAGAATTATGTTGTTTTCCAGCAATGCATTCTCTTGGCCCTTTCTAATTCTCATGTATGACATGCCATGTTGATTGAAGAGGTCTCAAATTTTCTTCTCTATCAGCATATTAGGAAACTTTTTCCTTGCTTTGCATTTAGCAGTTATTATAGAAAAAAGCTAGAGCATTAAGTAAAAGGCAAGAGTAGTGGATCATCTTCTCTAGCTTCATGCAAACTGTCCACTCATGGATGTTTTAAAAGCTGTCTTGAGCTAGATTTTCTGATTGTCTCTGCTGACAGGAATCTTAATTACAAGTGACTCTGAGCAATAAGGTTCCACAGGTATCTATTGTCAGACTGGGCGATTGCATTAAGAAATCACCCAAAGTGGAAGTAACTGGAAGGAACACGAGAGGCGATTTATTTATCTGTGAGTTGCTACTTCAGTCATTTTCTTGTTGTGTATACAGTTACAACAAACAAGTTGCACTGCCTGTGCACAGCTAAAGAGGACAGCTTTAGGGCCCACTGCACTGTAACTCCATTAACACATGCATGAGCTAAGCCACTCCTGGACAGGTGAGTCCTGTGTCCCTGTACCCAGGCACCACTCATGCTCTCAAGTGTGTGTACGTGGGGTGATGTTGCGGTGTGTATTTTAAAATGCAATTCCACAGGGTGAAATCGGTGGAAGATGCATCCCTTGAGAACTGACTTGAGCAAAACAAAGGCAAAATCTATTTTTCATCTGCATAAGTTCCTAAGTCCTGTTAATTATAAAGCTGCAAAAACCATCTGTGTCTACCAAATGGAAATGGAAACATGGGGTGGAAGAGAGAGTGGACTATGAGTGGACCTCTCTCTCAGAGGCAGAGCCAGCTGATCATGAAACAAGAATTTGCTGAATGACGAATTAAGGCAAGTGATGGCAAGTCTGTTTAAGATGTCCTAAGCAACCTCTGGACACCAGTCCCATCTTTCAGGCAAGTTATTGTAATCCCTAAGTCTTTTAGCTGCTGCTTGTGCAGCTCTGAACTAACCCAGATGAAAAAACAGGGCTTAGATGGGGATTGGGGGTTCAATCAGTTTGAAACCTGTTTTTCCTGGGAGCTCCTAAATGTCTGCTCTCATGAAAAAGGGAACAGGACTGCTGGTGGTGGGTAGAAAGTGGGACTTGTTTAGGCTGGTATTGGCACTAGAGAAAGGAATCAGCAAAGTGAAGGAAACATGCTGTTGTTCATATGAGAAGGTCAGTTATTACTATTTCACACACTATTTTTTTTAAGCAATTGGCTTAAATGTCTTTCTCTTGAAATGAAAAGATTTCCCTTTTTCCAGTGTGAAAGCCAAGCATTCATTCACATGTTCTGAGTCTGTTTCATAACTCACATTTTCAGTCACTGGGTTTGTCTTTACTATTTTTAATTTTCTTCTGTAGGTGCTGTGTTTCTCTTGACTTTCTCTACTTAGTCATATATGAGTCTATTTTTTCTATTTATTCCTTTTTTTTTTCTACTTTGTTTCATTCTCTGACGCATGTGATCTGTTCGTTTCATCCTTGCACTAGTATGATTGAATTCCCTTAGAAGGTGAAAAAAAAAACAAACAACCCACCAGAAAAAAAACAAGAAAAAAAAGCTATGATTTGGGAAGTGAGGTTTCTGCTATAACATTTGGCTCTTTACATGTGTGAAATTTTCATTACTAGTAATGGACATACCATTTCATAATGGAGGAAATAGATTGGAATAAAGATCAGGTAAAAGAACAGTGCCTAATTACTGTTCTCAGTAAGTGCTTCTCTATAGCAGATAATGCAGCTGGTATTGTTTTTTTCAGGAGGATGAACCACCTGTGCTTTCTGTGAGCCATGGTGGTATTGATGTTGGCACTCTAATCACTTGCCATATGAGCATTTGCCTTGCAGTGGTACAAGAGCAATTAGGGATGAGACTTTTTGGTCCCCAGACCTTGATTTAAACTTCTCTATCTTTAAACATATTTCTAGTCTTTGTCTTGGAGTTATCTTGCTTACTTATTGAGGCAGCTGGTTAAGATGACAGAATGTCATCTTAATGAATGCTGGGAGTAATGGGGAAAGTTTACTGTCCAATGGGATACAAGTGCCCTTGTCAATGTACTTACACTTGTTAACCAGAAAGTGATTTTTCTTTGAACATCCTCTGTGGGAGATTGGTTTTCACATACTGCATAATTCTGGTCAGCTGAGCAGTTTCCTGTAACAGTGAAGAAGCCAAAATGAGCTTCCATTCCTCTGACACCATTCAATGTGTATCCATCTTGCCTATCATGAGACTTATCCATGCAAAATAGACATCTGGTGTAACCATATACTGCTTTGAGCTGCACAGAGTTGGTGTCACACTCTGAAGTCATCATTATTTTCAGAAGGCTTTGCTTGTTCCATCTGCCTAACCTCTCAAAAATATATTAATAATGTTGTAGTAGGCATTTTATGTTGAAATAAATTCATACAATATTGGCATTTTTGTTCATCAATTAGATGTCCACCACGATGAGCAATAGAACACAATGCTCACTAACTTTGGAGAAGAGATTCTTAGTTTTAAATTGGTTACCAATATCTTCTTTGTTTCTGTCAGTATCATATAGTCTTCAAGTAGTAAATGAATGCTGAGTAGCTCTAAAGAAAAGCCTTTCAAGTGATCGAAATCTTCACCAAGAGCAAGATTCCAGCAAAAATGAAGGCAGTCTTCCTTTATTTGTCAGTCTCTATGATTGAGACTGAAGAAGAGTTATAAGTTAGATTTTTCCTCTGGTGGAAGCTATTCATGGTGTGTTTGTCTGTGATGGCATGGCATTATCCCTGCTACTGATGTTTTGGTCATGCTCAGTTATTTGGACTTCCTGTGCTGCTGATTTTAATTTCACAAGGAGGTACAGTGGCATAAGAAATTGTCTCAGCTGGCACAATGAGAAATGTTTTATGAATTGCCTATGACAAAGATGCACTTTTATAGCAACTAGAGAGTGAGTGAAATTAACAACTGGTCACCTCACTTTTCAATTAGTCTGCACTAATTAGTGTGACATTAGTATGACAGGAATATTACTGCTCAGCTTTGCTGATGAGGGAAGACTCAGCTTCTGGGAGAGATTCTACCATCAGGTCCTATCTTCATTACCTGCTAATTCTGTATTTAACCTGTTTTTTCCACTTTCACAGGGATGTAGTGTTGAATCTAAAGCAGCTGTCAGAGCCACACATGAAAGCGCGGTCATGAGCTGCCTTGGTGGCTTTTTGTCAGCTGTTAGTGCCAGGTGTCTCACTGAAGGCATGTACTCACACAAAGCAGTAATGACTCTTCTAACACCTGCCACAAGCCTCTGGGCACTCATTCCAATGCACTGCTTACCTGTGCTGGCTCACTCTTTGCATCGTTGGCCTCAAAGGGGATGCATAGAACCTTGGTGTCTAGTATCCCAACCTGCCTACAGTCTCCTAATTTTAATTTATCCCTACATTTTAAGCAGCAGAGCAGTGGGCTCTCAGAAATCCAAAAATCTTCATAGAAATTGCTTGTCTGCAGGAGCACATCAGATGCCTGGTGTCAGTCTGAACAGAAGAGAACAAAACCTACTCTTTAGTAATGAAGGAGTAGCACTGAACATCAAGCTGCTGCTGTTCTGCCAGAGGATTGGGGATTCTGAAGATCAGTGTAGAAGACAGATAAAGAGGCTGAGCAGGTAGTGGCTGGAAATAAAAAGGTAAAAAATCCAGTGATGAAATGGAATTCTCTGGTCTCCCCTGGGTGTATGGGGCAAAGGTAAAGGTGCCCATGTTGAACATAAAACCTTCAAAGACCAGTCCACTCAGACAGCCAGAAAGGAACACAGAGAAAGACAGTGGGAGGTAAGTGGCCTTCCCCTGCCTTGGAAAAAACTCAGCTTTGATATATAAGATATGTATCTCACAAAGACTATGAGCAGCACAGATTAGATTTGATCTCTCAGGACAAAAAGGTGGAGGCAGTTGTTTATATTCCTGTTCAAAGCACAGTTTGAAACATAAGATGTTTGCCAGATTCTGCACCAGGGGTAGGGCATCCCTGGATGTGTGGAGAGACTGGGGAATGAGAGGCTGGAGAGCAGTGCCAGGGAAAGGGGCCTGGGGCTCCTGGTCAGTGGCAAGTTGAACATGAGCCAGCAGTGCCCTGGCAGCCAGGAGGCACCAGACAGCCTGGGTGTCCTGGGGGCACCAGGCACAGCATGGCCAGCAGGGCGAGGGAGGGGATTGTCCCCTCTGCTCTGAGCTGGGGCAACCCCACCTCCAGCACTGGGGGCAGCTCTGGGTGCCACAATATAAAACAGACATTCAGCTAATGGAGAGTGTTCAGAGGAGGGCTACAAAAATGGTGAAGAGCCTTAAGGGAAAGCTGTTTGAGGCCACTTGGTCTGTTCAGCCTGGAGGAGACTGAGGGGAGACGTCATCACAGTCTGCAACTTCCTCATGAAGGGAAGAGGAGGGGCAGACACTGCTCTCTTCACTCTCAGGACCAGTGACAGGAGTTGAGGAAACAGCATAAAGCTGAGTCAGGGAAGGTTTAGTTTGGATATTAGAAAAAGGTTCTTCACCCAGAGGGTGGCTGGACAGGACATGGAAAAGGCTCCCCAGGTAAGTGGTCACAGTACCAACCTGAGTTCATGAAGTGTTTGGACAACACTCTCAGGCACCTGGTGTGACTCTTGGGGATATCCCGGACAGGGCCAGGAGCTGGACTTCAGTGATCCTTGTAAGTCCCTTCCAGCTCAGAATATTTTATGATTGTATGATCTTGAAAGTTCACCTTCAGTGTTCTGTTTGGAAACTGCATTATTGCTCATTTGCTAGTGGTTCTTCTCTTTTCTTCTCCCTTCATCCTGATCACATTGCTCAGACTGTTTGGTTCAGTTATGAGGTGGCAAGGAAGGCAAGTAGAAATTTATTGTTGGGTTGATTTTCCATGTGACCACAGTAACAGCTCTCAGTAGAGTGGCTCTGCTGGGATTGTATATGCTAATTCTCTCAACTAATTTCTGGGGCCCCTTTTGCTTCATGCTTCAAAATAGCTTGCAAATGGAAAAAAAAAAATAGGAAATCTAGCTCTTCACAGCAGGTGAATTAGCTGGTCTTTTCAAAATAAGAAGCATTTATATACAGACTTAAAGCACTGTGTCCACCCCTTGATCAAATCTAAATTGCCAGGTGCCTGCATGCTTCCCTACCTGTTTAAATCACTTGCCTATTTGCACAGCCTGTAAGTCCTCACATTTCAGGCTATTGTCTAGCTGACTTAACTTCTTTCTGGAGAGGAACAATATAGAATTTTTCACTTGCTTAGACATCCAGACAGTGATTCTGCTGTAAGAAGAGTGTCTCTTGTGTCCCTCTGCAGTTTGCAGTCTCTGTCCTGGCACTTAGCTCCTTCAGTTCAAGGTAGAGAAAGACTTCAGTGGTACAAATGGAACCTCACACATTTTAAATTGCCTTTTTTTCCTTTGATTTTTGTATGTAAGGGTCAGATATCATAGTACAGTACAGCACATCTAAAGGTCACCATCACATGTAAAAGCCAGTTTCTTTCATTTCTCCTTATCTTTCCCTCTTTCTACTCTTCCTCCTGTCATCAGCTGCACAATTCCCCCTTTTCTTTCTTGGCAGTTCTCTTGCCCTTGGTTAGGCAGTTCATCTCACTGAACACACAAACCCCCTCATTCAACAGAAGCAAGTAAATATTCTTCTGAGGATTTGGTGAGCCAGAGCAGCTCAAGCTGCCAAGCCATGCAAGAGATGGAACAGGAATGCGTAGAAAGGAATGGTGGAGGAGGCAGCCCACTCCTTGTAGCTGCAAGATCTGGCTCTTAGATCTGGCCAGCTGCAAAGTGAAACCTTACCTGAATGGAAGCTTGCAGAAGTCTAAGAAGGGCACAGCACAGCCACTGCTGCTATGTCTTCTACTAATTGACCTCCCCACCTCCTTTACCCCAACAACTATTTTGAATAATCAGAAGTTAATTTTAACTCCAAATTGCTTCTCTAAGAATAATTCTCAGCAGACAGAAGATTAATGGCAGAACAAGTAAACAACAGGAGCTGGTGGACCTCAAAAAGAACAAAGATGGGTCTAATATGTCTTCTAATCCCTAGGAGTGGATCCTTCTCTCTGTTATATTTGCACATACTTTGACCAACTTAGGCAGCTATGTTTTTAACCTCAAGGGTTTTCAGTGCACAAGGAAAAAAAAGAGGTGACTTTATCTTTGTATCACACCTATGAATATTGTATCTATATACAAAGCATCAACCCTAGTGCCCCATGCCACAGCCCAAGCATATGACTTTGTCCTACTTTCCAGCCACTCTGAGTGTATTAGAACAATTTTATGCCTTACCATCTTTGCTGTGGCAGCTGCATGGCTTGCTGGAGCTATGTGCAGCATGGGCAGGTGTGAAGCATGACAGATGTGTTAACATTTGAGAGTGTGACCATGCTGTGGAAGAGTAGGCTACCACGTGGGGATAACTCTGATTAATTACCTCTGTCATTGATAAAAAAGCTAAGTCAAGGGTTTTTGCATTGTGCCTCATGCACTGCACAGCACAATACATGTGTGCTGTCCCAGTACATTATTTCTCTGCCTGACAATTGGTGCTGGGAGAACAAATCATTTGTGTTGCTACTATACTGTAAACTTACTGACTCTTCATGGTGAGCTACCAAAGGGATGAGTCCAGGCAAAGTCAACCTTCCATACAGAGCTACCTGCTCCAATCTGGAAGTGGGGGAAGAAGTGCATGATTGGAAGGTGTTCGTATTGAAATGTGTCCCTGCCATGCTGCTGATGTCCTTGGTGTTTCTGTGAGCAGACAGATTTCAACACATTCATGTATCAAAACAAAAAGTGCTTGTTTAAGTGAAAATCGGCTGCATTTTATGATCTTGTGCAGCGCTACTCTGCTTCCAGCCCGACACCCTTGGAGGGTATTGCTGCAGGCATATTTTAACTGCAGGCATATTTTAACTGCAGGCATATTTTAACTTCAGGCATCTCTCCTCCACTAGCTTCTTAGCAGACAGGGATTAGGATGCAGTACTTGGCTGAAGCTGTCCTGCTGACAGATCGCAGTGACCTTGCTGTGACTTCTGCTCTGATCTCACTGGCACTGCTGGAATTTGACACACTAGAACATGAGATACTGACTCCATTATGCCACTAATTGGTATCCAGAGCATTGTGTTCCTGCCTCCTTCACCATCTGATGGAGGTGGCAGATAGTTCTAATTTATCTTTGCCATGTGATTTAGAAGGCTTAAGTCTCTATCATCAGCTAGTTGATGCCCTTATCCTTTCATGTGGCTGTCTTTATCATATACAGGTGTAGAGCTTGACACAGGCTTGTATTCCAAGCATGCTTGGTCTCCTTATTGCTGAGTCTTCTAGAATAAAAGAGATAAAACACAATAAATATTTTTCTCATGCATCTCTAGAGTTACATCTTAAAATATTTTCTCTATTTTTCAAATGTACAGTAATGTAATAGTTTCTCTGTGATATTATTTATTTTTTGTCTGCATACCTTGATTTTACTTTTATCTAGCAGTAGAAGGTAAGACATTGGAAAAATTCATATTCTTAACCAAAATACTTCAGAGCTTGTTTTGAATGACATTTTTTTTCTTTATAATTATTTATTTTGTCAAAAAATCACAATACTGAATGAAAATATGAACAAACTGAAACAGAAAGCAGCTCCACATGGCATGATGTCTATAACACCTTTTTCCTCATGGAAAAAAAAGAAAGACAGTAGTTTTCTGAAGTCCAGTTTGGTCAGTCCTACAAGTTGGAATTTCATGCTGTTAACTTAATCATTAAGGAATTTTATGACCGTGAAGAATATGACTTGCAAATGCATTGGTATCAAGCGGGGACAAATGACAAATCTGGCCCAGAGGGGCACAGGGAGTAGTTGTTAGCAAAAAAACTACCTGACATGATTAACAGAAAAATAAGTTGTGGATTTAAGTACTGCAGCTCTGCCAGATGAAAGTAAAAGTTATTTATTTCTGTCACTGGTAAGGTACCAATGATTAAATCTGCCAGGAACTTGAGCATTGTCAAAGTGGCTTTTGCCTTGCAGGATCCTGGCTCCCCAGGTGGAATTCACAACCTGCTGTTAGACCCTGTAGCTGCATGGCAACCCATGGAAAATGAGATGTCTCAGTAAGATAAAAAGCAGTCTGCAGCTACATAAAATATCATACATGAAGTGCCGAATTACACAGCAGGTCTGAACGCCACTTCTTTTTCTTGGTTTGTCCTTGGCAATGGGAGTGTGCCTAGCCTAAATGAGAATCTATCCTCTTTTTAGGTGCTTAAGTGTGCCCTCAAGTAATGGGGTAGATGACCATTGTTGCCTAAAAGTTAGAGCATGGATTGGCTGTGGATGATTGGGGGTGACTCCCTGCTGGAGATTCTCTTCCTCATCCTCAGTTCAAGGACTGTTCATACCTTTTACACTAGGCTGCCCACATGACACAGTCCTTCATCTGAAGGGTCTGAACTCTTGTGTGGACACAAGAATTTCCAGATCTCAGAAGCAGGGTAAGGACAAGTGATAGGAGAGCTTGCAGGACAGCAGAGCAATTGTCAGCACAGGTAAGAATGCAATTCACATCCCTGAACTGGTTTATTATAACTGTGCCAGGTTTGTCCTTTCTCTGAACACGTAGTAAGTGGCAAAATATAGAAGAGAATTTCTGATAATATTGACAAGTTGAATTAAAGACTCATACATTATAGTGATGAGGCTACTCCAGAATCAAGGTCAAGAAGGAATGTTCAAAGAGTTTAATGCTCAGGGCATATAAAAGGCTAAGCTCTCTCTTTTGCGCTTTCATCTCACTGATTATTTTTAAATTGCCTACAAAACCTGACAAGAAGATCTGAACAAGATAGCTTTTATTGGGAAACACTGAAGATTTATTTCCTGGATTTTATTGGCTCCCTTTTTGAGTACAGATGCATAAAACTGAAGGTTGATTTATTTCTTCAATAAAGATGTGGCAGAGATCTGCTGGTAAAAACCTTCTCTTTTCCTTGACCTTAGCAACAAGACCTAAGTTGTGGATAAAAACTGCCAAATCAGAGGTCATCATCTGTTGAGTACAGCAGTTACAATGTCACAGCAGTTCACAATGCTTTTTAATAGTAGTCATACAGCTGAATTGAAAACTTTGGGCAACTTTATTGAATGGTGTAACCTACTGCCCAGTAGTCTGGTGACTTAAGGAAGAGTTATACATGCATTTACCTATTTGTTTTTCTTAGGTTTAGGTGATAGAAGAATTTCCTAGATGAGCTTGAAGAGCATGTCAATCACTTTGCTGGTTTCCTAAAACAACTAGTTGCTTTATAAGTTTTTGTTATTGTTGTTCTTGAAACAAATTTGGGGATTTTTA
This sequence comes from Cisticola juncidis, assembly GCA_013400215.1. Classification (NCBI taxonomy): domain Eukaryota; kingdom Metazoa; phylum Chordata; class Aves; order Passeriformes; family Cisticolidae; genus Cisticola; species Cisticola juncidis. The sequence continues at coordinate 482,290 of VXBR01011549.1, read as the reverse complement.
TGGTCCACTTTTCCCTTCTGTCCAAACTCCTCTGAAGTATCAGTTAATTTCTTATAGCATTTTCCATGGCATTTCCCATGTCATTGTAAGTAATTGTAACATAGAAAAGAGAGAGGTTTTGGTTTTTTGTTTGTTTTACAAAGAAAGGGTCTTAGTCAAAAGACAGTTGCCGAAATCATTATAAATGGAAGGATTCTTCACCAGTCATACACAACAAGTGTGCAGTGTGAGTGCCACATTCAAACCTATCAGCACAAGGTAGCCCGATTTATTTTCTTAGATGTTGGTTAGACTTCTTTTCAAGAGCTTAGACTTCCTAGAGGCTGGGACCTTAGGCTGTGGTTCCACAGTATGAGGTATTTGTGGCAGTGACACATAACAGGGTTTCTGCTTCCTTCTCCTTGCCTCCATGTACTTGTTCCTTCCCTTGCACTGCAAGGACCTAACCCCTCAGTCAGCCAATGCAGAAGTCACGAGCCAGATCAAGGAACTAATCCATTGTCAAAATTAGCCTTTGTTTTGTTTTTAACTCCAACTGGCTCTTTTTTGGAGTTCACAGCGGGGTTTCAGGAGTGATGGTGCAGGTGTGGGGATTCACAATGAAGTTGTGAAGGACCTGCTTGGCTTTCAATGGGAGATGAAGATAGAACTCTAGGATGGGACTTTTTGCTGAAAATTGGTTACTGTGAAACTATGATCTCAAATTTCCCATCTTCCCCAGCAATAGCAGAGCCCATTTCTTGCTTCCTTGCTTCCTCCTTGGGCTTACATAAAAGACATCCTGCACTATTACTCTTTAACCATCTTTTTTTTCAATAAGGCAACTCTGAGCATTCTAGGTTCACACTGTGAGCAGATTAAAGTCTTTTTATTCCACTATTGACCACTAAGGTACTGAAAGCTGACTGGTTATTCCCTAGTTCCTATCTTCAGGTGTTGCTGAAACCGTCATTTTTATTGAATTGCTTAAGCATAACATGGCCAAAGGTTGAGAAAGTTGTAAAACCACAAGTGGCTAAAAATTCTCAAACCTAGAGACATGTTTGAGGAGTGATAAACCTATCATCAATAGCTTTGTAAGTGGAATGATAGACTCTGTTAATCATTGCAAATGTTCTGCTCTGAAGAGTTCAGATACTGTCACCAAGGCATGTTCCAGTCCATCTCTCATTAGGATGAGGAAACTGCCCTTCTTCAGAGGACTGGTGCCAAACTCTCAAGGTACAACCAGTTTGCCTGCATTGCAGGGGCTCTTTCCTGTGCCCTTATGAGGAAAGCAAACCAAAGGTGATTCTGGCTTAAACAGGAGACCCAATTGTAATTGCACCATCCAGGGGAGAATCTTTCACTTCTGTATGGATTGTGAATTCCCCCCAGCCTTGGTACCATGAGTGTTCCTGCCCAACATATCCCTTCCTGGATCACACAGGGGTAACAAACCTGAGCCAGATGATGGGCGGGCACATGAGCCCATTTCTGCTGAACGCATTCTGGTGTGGATATTGGCTCTGTGTGTTTAGTCACACTTCAGAGGGGCTCTGCAAAGTTCGTCACTACTAGATCTGGCATAAAATCTGCCAGGTCAAAATTAATCCAGCAAAATTGCCTTATTGCATTTGAACCAGCAGAGTGAATTTATACTGGATGAGTACCTGATGTCCCGTGGCCGTGATACTTCTGGGTCTGTTTCCTGTTGCCTTAGAAGAGAGTTTGCCATATTGTTGAAAGTTTGTAGACCAGAAAAAGTGTCACTGGGTGCATTTAGGGCAAGGAATACTGAGGACATTTCTCTTATAGGTGGAGAGGTTCTGATTTTGGAGCTGGTAATCAGGGAGCTTCATGAGAACTATGCTGTCAGTAAAGACATGGAATGAGGGATGTCTGGATTCGAAAAGGCAGCCCTCTTGTTAATGGATGAAAGCAGAATGTGAGTCTGTCTCATATTAAGACATGTCCCAGAGTAACTCCTCTAAGGGATATAAGGAATTCTGCTTTAAGCACCCTACTTCATTGGTTTTATCAGGTCAGGGGTGATGTAGCCAGTGACTGTTACTTGAGTGTACAAACACAGGTAAGAACGTCATTGTCTGAGAAGCCTAAATTATCTTTGTCTAGATGGGTGTGATCCATACTTTGAAGGTTCAAACTGGAAGCACTACTAACAAATACAGTTTAATTGCTAGAATTTAATTCCTTAGAACCTGGTTCTCACTCAGCACTGCCAGGTATCTGCTGCCTACCATTCCCTGATCCCTAAAAATAGACAGAGATAGAGGCAATATAAACTGAAACCATAAAAGAAAGGATTAATTTATTTTCTTTCCAAGGGAAAAAGAAGAAGGTGTAGCTTAAAAGGCAGATGTAGGCATGGAGAGTTTGGCTTGTTACCCCTAGAGGAAAACATCATCAAACATTTACTCAGAGCCCAGAGATCCCCAGATATGTTTATCTAGGAAGGAAGATAAATTAAAAAAAATAAAACCAGGAATAACTGTTTTAAGTAGGTTAGGTATATCTCAAAATGTCTCAACTTTCCTGAAAAGTGTTGCAATCTCCACTTCAGGCTGTCCTGCCCCTCCCTCCTTGCAGGTGAATGCTTTTGGGAGCAAGGATTTGAGCAGCTCTTTTGCTGGATAAGCAAGGAACAGCTTGGCTGAGAAAATATTATTTCTAATGCTGTATTTGTAACCACGATAAGATCTCCACGGCAACAGAAGTTGCTGAATTGAGTTGGTCATGACATCTTGACAGAAGTGTTCCACTAGAAAATGCTATTTTAATGCTAAAGTGTTGGGAAGAAGGATTTGATTTTGACAATATTTTGGTCTGAAAAAATGGAAAAAATCTGAAAAATGTCACGGAAGGAAGAGGCTTTTCTCATTTTTTCAGTCTGCTGTCTTTCCTCCTGGGACCTTTCATGTCAGGAAACAAGACTAACATCCTTTTCTATTTTGGGATTAGTGGTTGAATTCCCAGTTTGTCTTGTCTCTTCAACTCTTTAATGCTATTATTAATGGCTCTAATCAAAACAGGAGATAAGAGAAGCTGAAAATCTTGAAATATCTAAAGGATATTTAGGATGGAGAAATTTTGAGATAAAGCAAAATGATGCACTGGAAGAGTGTACTATAATTACTTGCCCATTTTGTTTTTAATAGTTATTTTTATACCACATAGTCTAAACTCTCATATTAGAACAGTTTTCTTTACTTATCTTTATCCTTTCACTGTACCCTGAACTCCTGATGTGATGATGGCCAGAGACATGTCACTGTATGTCATATGCTCTCACTAACATTATTAGTTTCACTAGAGGAAAGGTCTTGGGACCTGGAAGTGGCCTCTTTTCCCAGTGATGGCTCCTCATGAAACTAGTGCATGAAATGGTATGGGTAATAAATATCTCTGCAGAGGCAGATTTCTGTTGTTCCTCTTCATGACTTATTTGCTCATTCAGTATTAAGAATAAAAATAAAATGGAACATTCTTAGCGGTCAGAAGAGACATAGAAATAGGCACCATCTTCAGTAAGAATGTTATTTCTAAGAGCTTCCCATGGGATTTTTGGAAATGTATTTAGCAATCAAGATCATTAGTCAAATGTGCTGATTAGTTCTGCCACTTCCTGCCTGCTGTCCCTAGCAGCACCTCTGCTCACACTGCTCCATTGCTGAGGTTACTGGAGGCTGCCCTTGGGCCCTCCCCTGCTCCCCCCACACTTGCTGCATCTTCCCAGGCATTGTCTTTTTCAGGGTTTCACAGCTGAACACAGGACATCACCCTGCAGGGCCAGGGGATGCCTTCATTCCTGGTCTGGTGCCAGGTGAGTTTGCCCTTGTCTCTCAAGTCCAGCGAGGCCTTGCAGGGATCGACTGGTCTTTCTCCACATCAGTAACCTGTTTTTCAGGCTTGCACTGGCTCAGTCAGCCACAGCTGACAGGTGTCCCCAGCTGGAGCCTTCCAGCAGTGCTGTAGGTGTGTTGAAGTGGTACACACAACAAAATCCAGCCTGCCATCTTTATCTGCGGGAGGATGGGAAGCAGATATTCTGCTGTTGTCAGACACCCATACACCTCCTCCTGCACTTGCCCATGGGCCAGCACAGAGTCAGAAACCACTGCTGCTACTGCCAGGAATGCACACCTTCCTTTCCAGGAGCCAGCCAGCACCACCAAGCTAGGCATATTTGACTTGCCATGCTGGAATGTGCCATCTCACTGGAGGTGACTGCACCATGTAAAATATGCTGGGAATGGTAATAGGATGGGTCAAATGAGGTATGTGGGGAAGGCGTTAACTTTCTAATTGGAGTAGCCAAGGACAGAGGTGAGCAGAGAGAGAAATAGCTCAAGGTCATACTGTGTGTTAGTGGCAGAGCTGGGGTGAGCATCCTGTGACCTAATTATCAGGCCTTTTTCCTATCACCAGTCCTATTGTAGACTCCTGCTTTAGGTTCAGTGGGCTTACATCTGCTTTGGACATGTTTTTCCAGGAAAACATTGTCTCTACTTACTTCAAACTGCATCACAGGGTTTGCACTCATTGTGGCCACTCAGCATCTTGACTCTGGTGTTAAAACTGGCAGAGGCAGATGAAATTCTCTTTGTCAAAGCTGATGGATGGAAAAAAGTGGAAAGCCAACACTGAATGCCAACTCTGATAGGAGGCTGACGCAAAAGAGGCTGAGGAATCCTATAGGATTTCTGCCCTGGTTATATCATGGGAAATATTTTTTGTAGATGAACAAAGTGACGTACATTGTTTTTGGCATGTGTTTGTCAGTGCCCTTATTTAATAGTCTTGCTGAAGGCTCATTGACACTCAAGAGAGTGCTTTTTATAGGTGTCAGTGTCCAACTCAGATACAGGTTCTGAAAGGAAAAGGTACTTGGGGTTGTGGGGATCTGATGCACTGCCAAACCATTTTGTAAAAGGTGCTTTAATGATACTTCGTACCCTTCAAAAAGGGGAAGTGTGTGGGAGATGAGTGAGGAACATCGGCTCTCATAGATTTAGAGTCAGCACTGACTCTTGTAAGTGAACAGTAGTTATAAAACAGAAGAAACAGAAAGGAGGAGTTTAATTGGGCATATGCCCTGTGTCCAGGAGAGACAGGACGTGAGCAGTGCTTGTCTAACCTGGTGTTCTGGAGAAGGATCTCTTATCACAGCTTGACTGATTTCCTAGCTGGAGACTGGGTGTGTTACGAGTGAACCCGAGTGTAGGCTGTCTAGTACTCTTTAGCACCCTTCTGCTTTGTGGGACAAGGACCTCAGGGCTGACAGTCACCCCAGTTCAGATGTGTCCTGACCAGTGGGGTGCTTTCCAGTGAGACCCTGTTATGGGTACAGGTAACAGGCTCCATCAGCAGTTCCAGACTGGAGGAGTAATGACCCAGATCCAGGATTCATCCAGGGTATCTGTCTGGCAGCAAAAGGAGATGAGGCCAGAGACAGGGTTGCAGGCAAGGCTGCAGTGTGGATCTGAAGTCCAGGCAAGAGGCCAGGCTAGAGGCTGGCACTCCTGTGGCATCTCTAGCTCAGAGACTGATGACTCTGAACTGACTGATGACTCTGAACTGAGTTGAAAGGGAGTCCTAGACCCTGGGCAGGGTGGTGGGAGAGAACCCAGATGAGTTTCATCAACACCAAAAAGGAATTTTGGCGCACCTAGGACCCTAACAAAGACAGAAAAAGTGTGTTTAGCTACAGGATACCTCACATGCAGTGTCTGTCCAAGTTTACCAGAAGGAGCAAATAAGAGTGGTTTCAGCTGCAGGAAATTCAAAGAGTATTTTGTCTGTACTTAAGACTTTTCAGTTAGGTAGATAACAGTGAAAAATGCATTCCTTATTCTCCTGTCTTTAAATGTTTTCTTCAGGAGAAGTATCTGAATCTCAGTGTAGCTGCTCGTTCTAGCTGTGGGGCTGAAGGATTTGCAGACTCTGATTCCTTCCCACATTTTTGGGAGTCAGGACATGTCAGTTCAGCCATCTCCTGTTCTGAGTCTTCTAGGTTGCCAGTGTATCTCTGAGTAGCAGAGATTCAGGTTTCCAGTTGAGATATTTGTGGCAAGACAGCAGACAGGCTGAAAAACAAGCATAGTGAAGGGATTTATTAAGCACAGGCACTTCACTCTTTATGTGTACTAAGGAGCTGTACATATCTCTGAAAGAACACAGGTCTGTGAAGTACCTTTTGTGGAAGTCTGTGGCAGAGACAAATATAGAATCCATTTATTCTTGGAAGTGTTCAGCTGTGGAACGATCCTTTCTGTTCTGGAAGATATAAATCTACTTTACCACATGCTTTGCAACTTGTGCAGAAAAAGAAGCAAGCCTGAAGAGCCAATACTGATCTCTGGAAGGCATCTCTGTGTAAGATCTGGTGTGCATTGGATGAGGTACAGGGTCTTTGCAAACCGATGAGATGTATTCCTGCAGTATACATACTGAAAGCTCCTGGAAAACCATATTGTAAAGCTAATATATTGCATTGCAAGGGAAGTGAAGATAGGGCGATGCAAACAACTGCATGATTTTCTTGTTCTTTTCTGCAGTCTCAGTTGTTTTTTTTTTTTCTGTGACAGGTTTGTTGTGTGCCACTTCACAGGGTTTTAAAGAGGAATAGAAAATGTTTCACAGTACAAGGTCTACTTTATGAGATTTTTAAATACTAAGAAGCAGTTGCACAAGATGGCAATTATATGAATACCCTGTGTGAGCCATCTGAAGCCTTTAGTTTAACTGGACTTGGACTCATCCTTCCTGTGTGTCTTCCCCAGGGTGTAGGGAGTTTGTTTGCCTGTGTTGTGTTTGCTACAGCAGAATTGTGAGATGCCTCCTCTGAAGGGGACCATATCTCTGAGGGATTCAATCTCTCTGCCTTGTGTAGACAGCTTTTTCCTCTTCACTCTGACCTTTTTTACTCCTCTAAAACTCAATCCTCAAGATACCTGTACCAGGCTACCCTCCTCCATGTCTCCTCTCCTCCCATGCATGTGAGAAAAAGTTTTCTCATGCCAGGCTGTTCCCTGCTAAGCTTCAAACATCTGTCTCTAAATATGGGAATATAAAAGCTCCCAAAGAAAAAGTTTACCCTCATTCTTTAACATGAACAAAATATGGACAAAGCTGACTTTTCTTTGGATTCATTTTTACACATTGTTGCTCCATTATGACTGATACTGCCTCAAAGCAGATGCCCAGATGGAAAATTTCAGCTATGGGGATGGAGATCTGGCGAAGTATTCAGAACTAAAAAAAAAAAAATTGTTGAATGGGAATTGTCAGACAATGCTAATTATAGGTGTGGCAAGCAGCTGTAACAACCAACATGGCAATTTCTGCTGTTTCTCTCTGTTGCAGTTTAATGCTCTTACACTCTGTTGCCTATTTTAGAGCAAATGCACACCAGCAATTCACAACCAGGTAATGCTTGTAAACATCTGGAACAGAGATTATCTTAAAATGGGAAGTAGAGGAAACACTTTTCCATGTGGCTGTGATGCTGTTCCTGACCTCTCTAATGAATGGAATTTAGGGAAAGCAACCATTAGAGGGAGGAGAGGAAGGAAATCCAGGGGGAGAAGGTGGAGCAGGACAGAGAGCCAAAGTGTCAGAGCCAGCAGAATCAATAAGTGCACAGACAAAAGAAGGACCAGAGATTTACAGTAAGCAAGAACAGAGTCAGTGTGTGAATAAAAGCAGTATCAGGATAAGTAATAACTATGATTTGAGATTAAGAAAGCCCACCAAAAAAAGTGCTTGGTGGTTCTGTCCTGTTCAGGGAAGCTGCTATCTATCCCTGAAATTATGACAAGGAAATCAGCTGTTATTTTTGAATGATAATAAGTATTTTCCCTAAATAGAGGGCAGGTGGAGGAAGTCTACCCATGGAGAATTGGACTGTCTATCCATGAAGTATTGAACTGAAATCTACAACTCTAATATGAAAAGAAGAAAACTAATTTACGGTTTTGTGACTTTGGATCTATTAGTTCATGAATCCTGCCAAGTACATTTACTCAGCTCTTCCCATCTGCCTCTACTTTCTAAGTATCGAATCTATGAGAAGCTACTGCAGGTTTTTAGTGAGAAGAGGCTTCAGAACTCAAAGATGCTATGTGTAGCAGCTCATAAACCTTAATTATGCAAATTTTAGGATGTGGCAACAGGTAGTAATTTAATATAACTTCATTGGTTTTAGTATAGTCCTGTAATCAAAGCAGTATTGTCAGTGTGATCAGCACGAACAATAAAGACAGTCAATTGTCATTAACCATTGTTCATTCACTTCAATGTCACTGAATATTCTGGGTTGGAAGGGATGCACAGGGATCCTCAAGTGCAGCTCTTAAGTGGATGGCCCATACAGGGGTTGAACCCACAGCCATGGCATTATTAGCACCGTGCTCTGACCAGCTGACCTAATCCCAGCCCACTTCCAGGTGCAGCACAAGCAGGCTGCATTGCATCTGGATGGAGTAGAGAGCATGACAAACGTTTGTGTGGATGTGCTGTGTGACAGTCACTCTTTTATAAGTTTCACAACTCATCACTGTAGTAAGGTAAAGCAACAGTGGGATTAGGAGTGGTTTGGGGAGAGGAGAGCAGAGGAGAGAGGAAAGGGAGGGGAAGGGAAAAAGGGAAACAGAGTGATATATCATGACAGTTACATTCCTTTCAGATGCTACATTGAATTTAGTAGTTAATGTTCTTCATAGCAGAAAATCACCAAGTTTCTCTTGAATATAAACCCTGTAAAAGTTACTTTGCAAATGTTCATATTCAGAGCAGAACAAGAAAAGAAGTTAGGGAGGACTATGTGGGAAGGGAATCCACCCAGGTTAAGGGGCACTGGTGACATTTGGGAGTATTTAGCTGCCTCAAAAATGATGGAGTTATTCTTATAACTAGAGAAAACACACAATTTAGAGCAGAAGTTTCTATCTTCCACTTCATTAAAAAAGGAAAAAAATTAATCATAGTGAAAAGCTATGCATTATAACACTGTTTTTGAAATATGTCAAACAGGAATGTCTTCCAAATCTGAAAAGGTTCTGAATAGTGGGGATCTTGGAAAGGGATAATACAAAATTGGCTTGGCTGCAGTGTTACAAGGGCCTTTTGCTGTTTGTGGTATAATTTTTGCTCTGACGTTAAACCATGTTTAATACCCTGCTTGCACATAGCATTGATTTTCAGTTCCAGGAAAATAATTTAAATCCACTTCTATGATTCTGGAAAAAAAATGCGATGTTTAGATTGGCTGAACAAATGGAGATATTTTTAAAATGATTTTAATAACTTTCTGTAAGATAACAGTTGGCTTTCAACTGATAAAGCTGTATAATTACTCAGTCATGACTAAAATCAGAGCTATAGAGCTGAAAACTGTTGTTTAATTAACATTCTTCCACATCTGGAACTTTCATAAGACAGTAAATAGTTCTGATTCTTCCTGAAAAAATAATGGCTGAATACCTGTAAAATCCATTATGTAATAATAGAAGTGCTGCTAGCATTACATTAGCAAATTTGAGGAGCTGGCTTTGCCAGCCCTTTTTGGATTTTCTTGGGAACTTTTCATCTTAGGCATCTCCAACTGTAAACGTTTTGTGTGCTTTTCCTCCCACAGTAAGTTGTAGTAGTTTCACTGAAATAAATTGCCATTTTGAAGCGAAGGGCCTTCTATTCCTAAAATATTTGATTTTTGCAGAGCTTTGGACAGATTGTCCAGTATATTTAGGGAGTTATGATCTTTTTTCCCACTTCAGACATATATAAAGAGCTTATATTTCTTCCTTTACAGCTTAAGATGCATCAAGACATTTCTCTGAAAGTGAAGCACACACACTCCTTTTCTGTGGAATGTGCTCCTGATTTGACAAAGAGAAAAGGTGCTTGGTGGCCCACTTACCCCTTCCTCTTTCATGTTTTGAAATAAGGGTAGTATCTTTGGTTGTGACCTAACCAATTTTAAAAATTAGATAGAATGTAATTGCCTAAATACTTATGAAAACTTAACTTATGGTCATGCAGTTCTAATCATACTTTGCTGTGATAAGTCTCGGTGGTTTCCAAAATCAATGTGTCTGTGTTCCCCATGATTCCTCCTGGTGCAGTCTTGTTGCTGGTCCAGACACTAAAGCTGTTCTTTCAGAGCCACCATCAGGCCATGGTTTCTGATAGTTGCTCAGCCTGATGTTGCCGGCGTTGAAGTTGTGATTTCTGCTATCTCATTTCACATAACTGGATTTGTGAGTATTTTTTGATTTTTTTTTCAGTAATTTTGCAACTCAGGAATTATTTAATTGCTAGTAAAGATGTCAGGATCATAGAATACTTTGTGTTGGAAGGGATAGATCATCTAGTTCCAACCCCACTGTTGTGGGCAGGGATACCTTCCATTAGACTGGGTTGCTGAGAGCCCCATCCAGCCTGGCCTAGAACACTTCCAGGAATGAGCAGCTACAACTTCTCTGTGTAACCTGTTCCACTGCCTCACCACCCTCACATTAAAGGATTTCTTACTATTCAGACTAAACATACCCTCTTTCACTTTAAAGCCATTCCCTCTTGTCCTATCACTATGTGCCCTCATAAAAAGATCATGCAGACAGAAATTTAGTTGTTTTTTGCCTGTAACTTTGTGGAGTGATTAGTCCTTTAAAGATGTGAAAAATCATGGCTAAGCACCACTATTAAGGATTAATTTTGTTATTTATTTCCTTGTATGGTTTCTTACACAGTCTAAATGGGAACACCTACTGGACCCGATTGTGATGCTCCCACTCTGCCTGCCTGCATTCTCTTCTTACAGCAGGATGAAAAAGGAAGAGAAAGCAGTTTGTGCACTTTTCCTTCCTTGTAAGCTGGATGCCAACAAATGTTCCTGGGTCTTGATACAACCCAGGTCAAGACAAGACATGCCAACACCTGAGATTTACAGCTGGTTCCCACAGTATAGACACTGCTTGAGAGAATTCTTTGAGCAGATTGCTGTGGTAGCAAAAGGGCCAGAAAAAGCATAGGTATCTGGATTGAATAGGAGCAATAATAGGCTGGGGAAATAAAATTTATTTTACATTGAATCTATTGTAATGTCAGGTGCTCCTTTAGTTCCTTCCTTTTATCTGTTTGGATCAGGCTGTCTGAAATAATTTCATGCCTTTTGTTTCACCACATGAGGAAAAATATGAAAAGAGAAGAATGAAAAATATGAATAGAGAAGAATGCTCTGCTCAACTCTTTATCAAGGGTTTATGTTGAAGTCACTAAAATCTCATTCAGAACTCTTTTTTAAAAGTATACAGACCCTGAAATAAATGGAAGCAATACTTCTAAATTCTCAGCAAAGGCTGGGTTTATTTATGTCTTTTTCCAAGGTGTTGTGCAACTATACAAGTTTGCTGACAAATTTCATGGTTAGGTTTTGCTTAGTTCTTACCTATCAAAACCAACAATACTTAGACATGCTTACAGATGATGCTGCTGGTCACCCTCACTTCCATTTTGTAATATTTAATAAGCAGTTTCAATGTTTTGAATTTTTGCTTAGCAGGATAAGAGCTGCACCATGACTCTTTTAAAAATAGTCTTCATAGCTGAAATGTTAATTAAAGTTTCTGTTAGGGAGGTTGAGATTTAAATGCTTCCGAAATAGCTTTACATGGAGCAAAGTAAGAATTAGGACAATGTGAAATATGTCCTGATGCTGCATCAAAATCAAAATATGGAGTGCTACCAAGCCCAGACTTGTGTGGACTGTGTTGTGTAGTATCCATGGAATAAGATTGTTTCCTTGCAAGGCAGGAGACAATTGAATAAAACCCACTTTTACCCATATTAGCTATTTCCTGTTAGCAAACACTGGATATTGTTTTTCATAGCTACACTTTATCAAGTGCATGTTATGATAATTGCCAAGTGCTGTGATACTTCTTCTTATTTGGTAAATCTTGTACATGTGGATGAGATATTATTTTTCCATGGATATGTTTATATGAATTCCAGCCAGCGCCTCTACCTAGAAAACTATGTCAATGTAATGCAATGTTATGTAAGTTTTGTTTTGGTTCTTACATGCTGCACATCACAGGGTTGAATGTCTTCCAGAAGTGCATTAACTGGTAGAATTGTCACCTGCTAGATATGGTTTTCTCTTTCCCATTCATTCTAAAGAGGACTTCTGTGCTCTCTTTATTTTTAGCCTCTTTTAAAATAGTTATATTATCTGTACGTGGTTCTGTGTTTGTGTGTGTGGCTCACATTCAGAGCAGAAGATACTGAGCTTTGTGCTGGGGATAATTCCAGTGGAAATTCATCCAGAAATCTGAAACTGGTCTGAGAAAGCCCTGTTTTCTTTTCTTTGGAGATGGATAATCATGCTGCACCTGCACAATGAAACTACTGTCTGCTTTTCTGCATCCTGTCTCTCTCTGCAGGCAGCTTTTCAAAGAAGTGTCTAGGGTCCCAAACCTTAGGAACAGGGATGCACTGGAAATAACCCTGCAGATTAAAACAGGTCTTGGAGCTGCACCCATCCAGGATTGGTTCTCACAGCAGCTGAATCTGGCCCTTGCACACTTGCACTGCTGACTCTTTGCAACACACAGTGGTGAGAGGGATGGCAGGACCCAGGTTAGAGTGCTCTCAGGAGGAGCTCACATTTCTGTAAAGCAGTATTTCTGTGGGATATCCCTCCTTTCCTTCCTTTCATTCTTTTTCAGGCTGAAGTCTAACACTGTCTTGAAATTCAGGTGCTAAAACTGAAGCAATGGCTGATGTGTATTACACAAGTTTAGACCAAGCCCTTTTGACCAAGCATTACTGCTGTGTAGTTTTTAATATTTGGGATTTTTCCCCAGTTGGATACTGCTTTTGAACTGAAATAATCTGTGTTTCTCTTAGGAGCTGAGCTGTCTAGAAAACATGCTGATCAAATTCCAACATAGTTTTTCCAAGAGTGTTTCTCGCGTCTTTTCCTATCTGCTTCCTGATGCTGTTTATCCAAAACCCCACCTGCTGTCAAAAGGGCAGTGCTGGCCATGTGAAACATCTTCATGAAACAGCCATGAAGCAGCTGTATCTATTAGGCTTAATTTCTGCAATGAATTACCAAGTGTATGTAATTTAAAACCCCCTCTTCTTCTCAGCCTTCCTATTACCACCACTCATCTTATTTCATCTGCAAGCAGTGATGGAATTAGGTTGCCAAGAACTTGCAAGGTTTGCTTTCTCTACACCAAATTTAGCATAATGTATGTGTGGCTTGCACAAGAAGAGGGATAGTTTTCTGTTTACCTGCTATATCATATAACTCTGGAATTCATCCTCTTCATGAATAGCATAAAAACCTATTAATTTTAGTTTATTAGGGGAAGAAGGGGGGAAAAAAGGAAAATTAAGACTAAGCTTGGGAGGGATGTAATAGGATGATACAGTTCTCTAATAAATATTTCAGAATTCTAAAATAGTCTGAACTTGGAACAGACAAGCAAGAAAACTCACATGGTTTACATATGCTGTGGATGTCCAGAAAGCTGTATCAAAGGGAAATTGACAATACAGTTTTGCGTTATAATACTCTGTGCTATATTTGCATCAACCAATAAGCGAAGAAAAGAGAAACTGAATTGTTTGAAACTACAAGTGGAGAGCATAACCATTTGTGAAGTAATTTTTTGGTTGTTTTTTCAGGTCTTTTTTGTTCGGGAGATCTTCAAGTACTATGGAAAAATAGAAGAGTGTCAGTAATGGATTTGAACGATGAATGGTTTGCCTGTCACATTCACCGAGTGTCCTGAAGTATCTCTGACAAGGTTTTAATTTTCTGCTAGTGCAGGCTAATTTTATTTTGAAATTTTTTTAGACATTAGAAAATTTTAGCATCGAAACAGTATCCACAACTGAAAGGATCTGTGAGGACTAATGTAATGATTTGTTCCAAACAGCCTACATAGCTCTCTGTTTCTCCTTTTGGCCAGTATCCCTGAACACATTTAAGCTTTGGAAAGCCTTGAAGCTGTCTTTACAGATGTATTTGACCAATGGATTGCATGGACTGCTCACCATCTGTGATATGTGTTCAGTACAGGCAGCCCAGTCACTGTAAGGCTAACAGTCTGGCTCTTCAAAGGATCCTGATACCTGCTTAGAAATCATGATACCATGAAATTTAGGGGACAGATTTTTTAAGTTGCATTGTTAAAGTCACATTGTTACTGTTTTCTGATCAAATGCACCCATCTTTATCAACACATTTTTCTAGTTCCATCCATGTGTCCACATTCCTTCATCTCCTGTCAGTCAAGTTTTTGAAACTGCTTTTTGCAGCATTCTTTTAGAACAGGGTGTTGGGACTTGTGACATTTCTGAACAACTTGTAACTGAGAAGTTAAGTATTGTATTCAGTGAGTCTGTTTCAAGGTTTTCATGTAATTTCAACAGCTCCAACACTTGTTTACCTGGATTTCTTGCAAAAACTGTTGGTTTTTTTTTGTTCTGGGGTTACCACTAGATATCACATCTGGTGTCAAAATCTGTGACACTTGCGTAGGTCTGAGAAAATTTCTAAACCTCACTTAAATAACATTTAACAAAAATATACATTGCATACTTGGCACTGAAGATGCCACAGTTAGATGACAGAGCCAACCCCGGAAAAGGGACTTATGACGTGTTCCCAAAGGACACATCTGTTAAAATAAAATACAAGGAAAACAAGAATATATCAAGAATAGTCTCTGTATTTTGAAGAGAAAAAGGCATGCCAAGAAAAACATTGTAATCTTGCTTCTGTCTTGAAAGAAAATTTAGAAGCATTTTAAAAGCTTTCTAGTTCAGTTTGGTGCCAGTGTACGTTTTCAGGCTTATAGGGCTTTTTTTTTTTTTTTTTTTTAATCTAAATGCAATATGGAAAATACAGAATTAAGAAAAAGCATTCCTAATTGGAACAGTGTGAAAAGACAAAAGTAGGATGTCTTGGAAGAGGAAGAAGAACATCCTAGAGAATGGATTAAAACCTTGGATCATCTACATTGGCTGCATTTGTTTGCAAAACCAGATAATCTAACTGGTATTGCTTGAAAAACTAAACAAGAAATTAGTGTTCCTTGCAATAATGATAATAAGCTGGTGATGGAAACTCTTGTTCTAGTTACCTGAGTTCAGGAATAACAGTCTTAGCTGCAGTTTTGTCTTGAGCAGAGAACACTACACAGCAGCTTCTGCTGGATACACACTATATTTTCTGCTGAATATTTTTCCTTGGAGCAAGTATTAGTAGAATAAGAATGGCACAGAGTAGGAAAAATACCAAATAAGAAGAAATGTTTTTCCAAACCACATTGTTATAAGTGAGGAGTGTGTGACTGATAAGGGAGTGGGCATGAAGTGTAAAAGGGACAGGGATAATGCTGTACAGGTTTAGGTGATATTTGGCAGAAGGTGACATCCAGAAAATGTAGCTGATTTGGGCCGGATTGAGCTACAGATGAGTCAAACTGCCTAGTGCTCAGAAGGAAATATCAGAGCTTATGTTTCTGGTCAGTCCTGTATTGCCATTTGTCCTTGCTCTAAAGAGCATTGAAAGCCTTAACCTTCATGTTTACCTGCTTAGGCCATTACCTGAGCATCTGCTTTGTTTTGCTGGGTTTTGGTGTTCCCAGCTACAAGCAGGAGTACAGAACTCTAGAAAGTGAGTCTATTAAGTAAAAGAGTAACCTAAGCCAGCTGTAAAGCAGGAGGGGAAGGAGAGAGATGGCATTGTTACTGCTTCTGTGTGGTGTGCTGTCCACTCTGGTCCTCTTGACCTCTCCAGTTTCCTTCTCTTTCCTCGTTGGCTGCATTTATTTGGTGGCATTTATTTTGTTTCTCTACCTGTGTGTATAGTTTAAGCTACAAACCTGAATGTTATTCTGTGCATTTGGTTCCATACATTTCCAAAGATTAGAGGAATGCCCATTTTAGATAGTAATGTGTGTGATGGTCTGGGAGACACGGGTTAGAGCTGTACGCTCACCCCAGGCAGCCTAGGACACTCCACACAAGCCAGCTTCAACACTGTAAGACTACCTTGTCCTATCTCCATCAGGGTTTTCCAATGTGCCAGGCAAAACAACCAAACCAAACCTTTGGAGGAAGGCAGAAAATGGAATTTCAGTTACAAGAGCTATAACCAAATGAAAGGTTTCTGAAAAGCAATGAGTTAAACACATTTCTGAAAATTAGCTAGCTATTAAAAAAAATAGACTTCAGATTTTGTCTTCTTTTTTCTAGAAAGTTTCTTAAGCTGCCTGATGGGGAGCAGTGACCACTTAGGATCCTGTAGGCTACTATGTCAGGGGAAAATGTAACTACCTTTTATGGATATATTTAATTCTGCTTTTCATATTACTAGACTGTTTTTTCCACTGGATATGTTTAAATTACATAGATCTTCAGAAAACAAAAAAAACCAGAAAACCCAAACAAAACCAGCTAAAATAATTTCAAAACCTTTGGGAAATAATATATGAATAAAGACTGTCAGATTAATGCAGTATCAGATAGGGAAGAAAAGACATTTTTTGCCTGCATTAGATGGTTAGGGCAAACATTCATGGTGTCTGAGGCAGCCCAGCTGTTGAATCCTGTGGCCTCAGCCACAGAATCAGCCAACCAGGCTGCCTAAACTTTCTCTGTAGGTAGAGAGAGTGAGACCCTGGACAAGGCAACCAAAACCCACAGAATTAAGAGAGTCCTGATCAGCCAGTGAAGGAACATCCCTCTCTGCTGGATATGGTGAGAATTGTGCTTGTCAAGTGCCTAAAATTCGGTGATGCCAGTTATCCTTTCTATATAATTTTTTAAACAGCTAATAGATTAACCTTGACTCTTCTGTGAACTGTCATGAAGACACTTTGTGTTGTTTTAATTTCCCAGAAGTATACTTTTATTTCTTTCAATTTCCTGAATTGTCCTTACCTAGTATTTATGTCCCATTCCTTGCACCATGATTTTAAGGCCATCTGAACAACACTTCGTGATTTGGCCTTATCATAGGTGCATCACAACTGATGTACAGTGGGAAATACTGCTTAGTAAATTTAAACATCAAGGTGAACTGTTATTTACATGCAAGACAGCTTTATTGTTATGATTATTTATTTATTGCACTTCTAGCATACTGGGAGCTTTGCAGCACATACTGTTAGGTGTGTTCTCTGCCCTTTGAATACTGCTACTTTGGAATTCACCTCAGAATAGAAAGCTGGTTGATCTACTCTTGAAGATTTACAGATGATATTCTTATTTATCTTTTGAAAGTGAGAAAACAAAACGTAATCACCATTCTTTCTGAGCATCTGGGAAAATGTATATAGCAGGTGTGAGCAATTGCAATTTCCTTTCTCTGTTGATCACACTGTGTTAGAATATATACAGTTTTTATGATCTGATTGCCTTCTTCATGCAGTGTAATTCACCATCGCAGGCCTAAATACTGCAGGGAAGGTAGTGTGAAAGGTAAAATACACATTCTTCTCCAAGGTGGTGCATTTATCTGCTTAATAAACCTGGTTCACAGCTTCCAACAGCTATAGCCAGGCATTAATAATGTAATTTGTGTCAGTCCATAGGGGCCTGGCAGCAGAGGAATTAGGACACCTGGCCACAGAGCCAGAGTGGTGAGTACAGGCTGTGCTCCAAATGTGTGCTGACAGTGGCTCCCAAGGGGGATCCTGCTTTAAATGAAGGCTTATTCATGCAGACCAGCAAGTGGGAAGGTGGGCAGGGGTGGTGCCAACAGCCTCGTGCTGGTTCTCGCTGCTTCTGCGTGTTTCTGGGCATGCTGTTAACTGTTTTCACCCAGGTCTCATCCAGGACTCAGGGAAGTGATGGATATGTTGTAGGTATACACCATTGCCCTCTTATGGATGGTCTCAGTGGTAGTCAGGAAAATATTCCTGAGTCCCCCAGCAAGGTGTCAGATATGCTCCAGATTGAGAAAGCCCCTGTGCATCAAAGGGAGACAACCTTAGCTTTGCCAGGGGTAAGATGCAAGAGTAATATGTGCTTTTATTCTGCTAACATAGTGGTTATATTTTCTGGAACATTATTCCAAAACTAACAACAATTCTTAATGTGGCACTGGATGTTCTGTTGGGCCTCACTGGATGCAAAGGCATTGAGTCAACCAATAATATCTTTACTAAGTTCTACTACACAAATCCAAAGCTTTCTCTTGCTGAAGATGGCCACTTGGTACACCTTTATTTAAATGCACAGGCTGTCCTTGAAGCATGTTATGAAAGCAAAATAGATTAGGAAGATGATATTATTTGCAAACAAACTGAGTAACAGTATCAGATTTGGTGGCGTAGCACTGTGCAGTCAATTGGAACCAAGACTTAATAACTTCTCCGGTAAGAGAAAGAGTGTATCCTTCTTAGCTGGCACTAAACATCCCTGCCTATATTCTTGGTGTGCTACAGCTTCAGTCTGCTTTAAAAGAATTATATCAAGCTCCAGCTCTATTATATGTTTGCGAGCTCTTTGTCAGTCTCTTGGAGCTCTGGTGCCTGTGCTGGCTGAGGCTTTGAGCGCCACTTCTAGTGAAGAAGAGCTGCTCCTTTTCTCTGTACCTGTGCCCCTGAGGTGCCCAGCAGTCAAGGGCAGTTACATGCTGTAGCTCCCAGTCTCATGAATTCCTGATGCTAAAGAGGGGAGATGCTGCTGCTCTCCCATGCTCTGCTCCTCTCTCGTCAGGCTGCATAGTTCCAGCTCCTCTTCACTATCTCTACAACTCATCTAACTGTATAGTGACCTGATTCAACTTGGCAGCACTAAATCATAAAATAATTCCAAAACAAAAGCAAAGCCTAGGGTTTTTGCTGCTTAGTAAGTTGAATTTGCTTTATTGTACAGATAGAACATCATAAGTTACATAAGAAAGGAGTTGAAGCTGTGTGTTTGGAAAGGGGAAAACAGGCAAGCAAGGGAGAGAAAGAAAGTGGTGGAACAGGACCATTGCATCTTAAAACAACCAGCTGTTGCTTTAAGCAAGCAAATCCTCTCCATTACACGTTTGGCTATACTCACATCATCTCAACACCTCTCTGTCTCCAGGCTTCCTTCTGCCCTGCCTGTGAAGTAATGATGCTCTGCTATTGCCATTTTACAGGAGAAGGCACAATCAGTGGGTCTCTTGACATGGCAAGAAACTGAAGTCAGGTGAGTGATTAGAGGTGAGTGTCTGAAACGCTGGCCATTCCTCCTTACCAGAAGGGGCAACTAATATTTCATCCTCTCTGTTAACTCCTGCTCTTACATGGTAACAGTAGTTCTGCTTATGAGCGCACAAGAGTGTTTTAATACCGCACTGCAAAGGCAGAGTTTTGGTATCTTTCTCCTGTCCTTTCATCCATGAACTATTACAAGTAATCTGCTAGCCAGGGGGAAGAATAAAAGTTGCTTTCATTTGTTGTTGCCCTGCTGTAATCTCACAAGTTAGCTGCCAGAATTTTCAAATTTCTAAGATAAATATGCTAGCACTTGGATTTCAAATTGCAAAACCCTGTTGAGCATATTCATATCTAGGAGTGCTCCTAATTGGAGTTTTTTATTAATTTTTTCTTTGTATTCAGGACTAGTCATATTAAAAGATATTATGCTGTTTGAAAGCTTCAAGCTGATATACACCAAAGATCAGTTTGCTCCTACATAATAATCATGTGGCACTTAAAAGTCACTGTGCAGACTGTACATGACACTCACAGACATGTTTAAAAGCAGTGTAGTCAGCTTTCAGTCTGGTCTTTCCCCTTGCACACATTTAGAGTGGTGAGAGAAATATTCTGCTCCCTGATCTTGCAGAGCTCACTTTAACTACTCACTTGTAAAATCTTTCAGTAGCATGGTACAAAGGCAGAAAACAGCCCATATAACTTCTTTCAAATGAAGTAACACACTGGAGTGGAATGCTTCTGAATGATGATGTATTAACTGCATTTCAGATTAGTCCAAAATAATTTTTAATTATTTGCATTTTGGTCAGTAATCTCATCCACTTGTGGCGTTCACGCAGACAGATTGCACTTTCCTTGTTCATATTCTGTGAGTATTTTTGAGGTATGGAATACTTGGTATCCACAATACAAGCTGTGCTATTTAGCTGTGATTAGTTACTGAGGTCATTTGTTATTATTTCCATTACCTAATTGAAGGAGAATAATTTATAATTAGCAGTGTGAGTTTGACTTTCTGAATAAGGCAGTAATTTGTGGGGTGGGGTGTAGCAGGAAATGGAATTAGGACATTTTCCCTTTCCTCGGTTATCCAGGTCTTGTCCTTAGAATCAATCCTGGAGAGTTAAGTTATTCTTAACACTTTGGGAAGGGAATATCTTGGTTTTAAATACGGTATTCTATTTAAGAAGGAATGCAGCTCTGCACTTGCTATTAATTTGAGCAGTATTGTCAGTGCTGTTCGGTTTGTGTCAGGGTGTACGCACTGTGGGCCATTGTCTGTTGTGTTCTCGGGTATCTTTGATCTGTGGGCTGTGGCTCTTCAGTCTGAACCTGTAATCAGTGACAGAGCTGCAGACAGGGCTAAAGGTTTGATACAGGGTTCTAGTTAAAGCCACTCCTTGCTCTTAAGGTGGCTTTTTGGCACCTTATGTTGTGAGGTACATGTGGGGAATTGACTTAGGATTTTTGACAGTTAGGAGCTGGTAGTATGTATATAGTATATAGTAGTATATAGCATATAGTAGTATGGCTACTTCCCCCTTTGGTAGGACTGGAAGTGTTTATAAGGATACATTTAGTGTCAAAGTTAGGATAATGATGAGAGTCAGGACTAGTTGGAGACTTCAGCTTCTGCTGAATCTCTATAGAAATATTGTACTCTGGGTAGGAGTATTGTCTTTGCCTCTAGACAAATCAGTGTCATGATGTTGTTGAAAATATTATTTCAAGCTTCAGTTTTGGATTGATTTTAGTAAGTTATTCTTTGGCATCTGAAGTTTTAGTTTAATCTGTATTTGGCTTTCAAACTGCATTTTGAACCCTGCCCAGCAGAAAGGAGAGACTGAGGCTGAAATAGAAAGTGACAGGACAGTGCATCGAGCCTCTCACTGGTCAGCGATGAGCGTGAGTGTTTGAGTATTGCTTGCAGGGCAGTTTCGACCTCTGATGAGCTTATGCAGAAATGGTAAGTTAGATGTTGCAGTGAATTATCTTCAGGAGGTGCTTTCTACTCCTCATGGATTACACAGAGGGACTAGTGTGATCTCGTTTCTGACTCAGATGTCTGCATTAAATACCTGCAGCTAGATGGAATTAATCAGGTCTTTTTTTCTTTTTTTTGGTAGGTTGGTAGTAGCACTAATGAGGATCAATTGCCTGAATTTTCAGCAATCCAGTCCTTTTTTAGAATTTCCTCAGATTGTTTTGGTCAGTGATTGATCTTCAGGTCAGTTATTTTAAATAACATTCTGAGTCCTTTTGGCAAATATGGAAATACTGTGAAGATGGGAAAGCTGGAGTGAAGATAGGTTAGGTCATTTCAGCTTTGTTCAGGCTTGATCTAATTCTGAAGTGAATGCCTTTCTATGAAATGTTGGGTGGAGGCATCCTAGATTCTGTAGTCCAGCCAGTCTGGCTATTTCTATTGGAAAATTTTATTTCTTTTATACTTCTGTTCAGGTTAACTTTCTGCTTGTTTCTTCTTTCTGACACATGTACAGACTCACTTGGTTCCTATACATTTGATAGAGTTTTCCCAACAAGTTCAGTGGTGTGAAAATATTCAATAAGCAATAATCACCCTGCCCCATCCCTGAAAAGGACATTTTAGTGGTGAAAGGGCTTGAACAGGAATTGAATCTTCCTTATCTGAGGGTTGCTATTAAGACAGAATTCATCAGTCTGCAGCTCTGGCTCATACAGACATGTTCATTGCTCCTTCTTTCTCCTTTCCCTTCATCCTCTTGGCTGCTTGTCCTTGTCTGGCTGTTCCTCCACCATGGTTGTGAGTATATCTACAGAATATGTTGGACTGGGGAACTGTTCTGGATAGAAAAAATAATTATTGGTGGTACAGATTATATTTCAGCTGATTCACTTCCTTAGGAGACTACACAAATGTTTGTGCTGGGAGGACACTGTAAGAACCAGCATTGGAGATGGATTAGGAATGGCTTCAGCTGGAAAATGCATCATTGCAGCCAAAGCCTCAGTCCCAGGAAAGTGCTGTGAAAGCAGAGGCAAAGCTAATCAAGTGACCAGACATGGTGTTGGCAGTGAATCTACTTGGAGCAGGGTATTGGACTAGGTGAGCTCCAGAAGTCCTTTCCAACCTTAATTATTTTGTGGTTCTACGATTCAAATTTAAGTCCTGTTTCAGGCATCCTTTGACTGTCAGACATTTGCACACATTTCATTCAGCACAAACACAAGGCTAAGATCAAAGCTGTTCAACAGAGATAGAGGCCCTCTAAACATTTGGTATACTCAAAATAGTAAAAGCCAGATCACATCCATATAATTTTTATTTATTAAGAAGAACACTATTGGAACTTTTCTTTATTCTCTTCTGCCTTATCATAGGTAAGAATTGCAAACACAGCATTATGCGGACTGTTGTATTTGGATTTGTTACAATTTGTTAGTTGTAAATGTTGTGAAAGCTGAAAGGGTGGTGTCTGGGTACAAACAGCAGATAACCCTGTACCTGTACCACTGTCAGATTTTCTGTGATACCTGTGCCTGTTCTTCAACAGCCAGTGATGAAGCAGGCAGTGCCTTCTGTGGTGTGGGACTATCCTTGAAAGCTCTGGTATCATCTCTCAGGCTCAGGGCCCCAGTATGGCGATATGGTGATAGGCTGTATGGTGATGTTGAACATAAACCTGTTCCCTTCTTCACTGCCTGAAGCTGTTGCTGAGAGCCCTTTTCCTTTCCAGGTGCCTGGCCTCCTGTGCAAAATGCAGAGGGAGGGAAAGAGAAGGCAGACCCACTGCAGCTGCAGTAATGAAAGAATGATATCAAAGAATGCAGTAATGATATCAAAGAAAGTGCTGAAGTCCATGGTTCCCATGCATCTGGTGTGTCCCCATGGTAATCCAACTCTCTCAATCCCTACTGTTTTCCAATGAGATGATATTCAAAAAGACCATAAACAGATCCAAGGCGAAAAAAGGAGCACTTTGTCCAGGGCTCAAAGTGATGTACCGTGCTTTTTCAGCAGTCTGCACATCAATTGAAAACACCCCATAAAATTCTTTTTAGTATGCATGAAAGTAAAACAGGACACCTAATGCTAAAGTGTCAATATAATGTGGTCTGTATTATTTTGCTGTGTGGTTTGCTGCCTCATGTGGCTCTGCTGCCAGATGTCCATGGTAGGAGAAGAACATACGTACTGACCAGCCCCTGTCTCCTCTGAGTAGGGTGAGCCAGGCTGTAGTCAGAGCACCTCCAGGTGTCAGTGATGTCAGTGGTGAGATAAAGTAATCCTGAAGGAGGACTTGCTCTTTTAAAGGAAGGCAGGGAGCCATTGCACATTACATGTTGACATGATATATATTGTTCTTGGTTGTCTGAACTAGAGAGGGCAAAATACCTTAGGCCTGTTGCCCAGGCTTTATGAGTTTATTTGGGTATGGCTGACAGCTTGCTGCCCTCAGCTCTGTGCCTCCTTCAGGATGTGCAAGATGCCTCTGAGTCAGCTGCTGCATCACCTCAATTTACATCATGGTTGTGGTCTGCAGTGTAATAGGACTGATTCATGTTGATTCATCGGCAGCTCAAATGTCTACCAGTCTGTGCTAGACAGAAACCTGGGACATTATTTTTCTCCTTTCATTCTATCTGAGGTATTCCTACTCTTCACCACTCTGCCCTTAGCCAAGCTTGGCTATGGGGAGGTTCTGTGTTCTGCAGTGAATTGCTAGAAGTTCTTCCTTCTCCTGCCCCACCTCTCCCTCATTTTAAGAGAATTTCTTCATCCTTCAGTTGCAGAAGCACATTGTCAGATGGGTCCTCACTGTGCTGCCAACCTGTGCACGTCTGCAGGGAGCTGCCCCTTCAATTCTTGGCCCATTGAGGCAAGTATGAGGCAATTTTCTTTCCTTTGCCTTTTTTCCTGTCACTCAGTTGGTCCTAATCTCTTCTTGTCCTTTTTAACTTTGTGCAGGACTGAAGAACATTATGACACAACAACATTAAAAGTATTGCAAAATGCTCCTGTATTTTCTGCACAGCAACTGTGGACAAAGCTCACAAAATACTGTGTTATTATGAGCTGCAGGGAAAAATAATGCCTGTTGTACACAGGCTGCTTCCTTGCTACTGTGAATGCTCCTTTCTGACCCCCTGGTGTTCTCTACATGGCAGAGGCACCCTAAGAATTTCTCTACCTCACCTCACCACTTTTGTCCTTCACCCTATACTCAGCCTTCCCCACTTCATCCTGCTGGCTTTGTCCTTGCAACTGTGTGCCAGGGATTGAACCCTAACTCTGAAATGATCAAAACTGAAGGGAACTCCGTTTCTGAGGGTTATTTATACTCCTGATGGCTGCAGCAGTGTAGTCAACAGCACAGCACCATCATCTAGTTATCAGGCAGTGCCTGGCAGAGAGAGTGGCTCTGGCTGGGTAGGAGCCTCTCTGGTGGCTTTGCCTTGCAGAAGACTAAGTTTTGTGGGACTGCTCCTGGCTGAGAGGGGTGTGTCAAAGAAGCTTCAGTGTAATATGAGTGGGGGATCCAGAGCATTGGCTCAGTGAGGCCTTGAAGAGCTGATGGGGCAGGGTGAGAAGAATGGTAAGAGAGGTGGAAATGAGGGTATAAAAACTAAGTGCATCTAGACAAGGGATGCTGTCAGAATGGAGACAGGGTTAGAGGATGCTTTACTGGGGAGGGAGAAAGCTGAGCATCAGATCAAGTAGAGGGGAGTTGAAGGGGTAAGTCATATTTTACCAGACAGGTATAGCTAGAAGCTCTGACACACTTCCAAGCACACTGACTTTCAGTGACGTGGAGATGAGTTTATGTGCCTGAAAATCTATCTGGTTTCTGTCCCTTCAATTTAATAAAAATAAGACCTGCCCTTAGAAATATTGCCTTGGTGACATTCTCAGGCCATCACGGTTCCAAAAGCCACATGAGCACAACCAGAAGTAGAGACAAAATGATGTGTGTGGAACAGGCAGTTGGTGGAAAAATTCAAAGGCAATTTTTCTTGCCAGCTTTCCCAAGGATGTGTTAAAAACAGACTTCTAACTTAAGCAGTCTCTGCCCAGCAGTTGATTTTACTGTCTCTGGGCTCTCTAGAGTTCAAACACCTTCAGTGTCTAAGAATCCTCACCTCTCTGTTTTATATCTGAGTCACTCTTGGCTTTCATCAAAATTAGCAGAGCTACCCAAATAGTAGATGTGATGAGGATCAATCCTTTTCTGTTATCTTTCTGCACATTTTCCCCTGATCTGACTGCCTCATGCTGAATATGCCCACTATTGGTGTCACAGCTCTGTCCCTAGGCTTGCCATGGCACGGACACTGCGTGGAGGAAGTGCCCTAGGCTATGGTAACACTCAGCCCTAGTGTTTTGGGTTAGTGAGGGGTAAGCAGTGGTATACAATTTCAGGGAGGATCACTGGTTTGCAATCTTTCCAGGAAATTGTAATGGTCACTTAGACACTATCCTTAGTCTGAATACGTTAAGCCCACTGGTGAAAAGATAGCCACAATTTAAGTTAATTGTACAGTTACTGGAAACAATAAGAGTTCTCTTTGTAGTCAGTCCTCCCACTCATGGCATCAGCTTGTTTTGTATCCTCACTACCTCACACCACAAACCAGTGGGGAGAAAACAGTAATACTTGACTTTTTTTTTTTTTTTTTTTTTTTTTTAGTGGAGGAGGCAACATTTTTGCCTTCTGTGTAGCTTTATTCACTAGCATTCTTGAATTTAACTGCAATTTTTAAGAGTCGCACAAAAGATTATCACATGTATCCTGAGAAATATCACCAGTGGAATTGTCACTTTATTGTGAAGAAAGAAAACATGACAAAAATAAGTGAAACTGAGGGAATTGGTGGAAGGACTTTCTGTGTCTAGTTTTAGGCTCAGTTTGTTAGAAACTGTTAACTGGGGAGGTGAGCTGTCTTCAGAAGGTTTTTTGATAAAGGGCAATCCAGTGCTTCCATACTTCTCTCCTATTTACCCCACAGGGCTGTGGAATAGGTAACGAGGCAGTATTCTGTCTCACCAGGCCTTAAATCCAGAGAAAGAGAGAGGAAGAGAAATAGGCTGTTTGCCTCTGAAGTGCTAACAATTGACTTCAAAGGATCCTTGAGCTTGTCATTGATAGGAGAATGCTCTTCTTCAAGTGTAAGAACACTGTTTTGGATTTTATGGACTTGGGTTCCAGTGCTGGCAAGAGTTAGATATTGCTGTGCAAAGAACTTTTCCCTGGGCATTCAGGAGGAATTTTCAGTAGCTCTGCATGTTTACTCCCCAAAGCAGGAGTTTCTGTGTGCCTTCTGAGGGCAAATGCTGGTGAAAGCAAATGTCAAACCATGGCACCACATTAAGGCCAGAAAAACTGCTTAAAAAAATAGATTGTTCTCCTTCCCTTTTCTCAGGCAGTCATCTCAATTCTTATGGAAACCTTCTTACAATTGCAGCATAAGCATTTGTATGGCTTTGTGGGGAACTATATTGCAAGAATTGCATATTTTTTCCCGGGGGCTGTTTTTCATCTGGATCAGTTCCTTGATCTGGTTAACCATGCAGCCACGCAAATATTTATGATGGCACAGTACAACAGATAATCTGGGAGAAACTGTGGGAGTGGGAGAAAGTGAGGACTGCTTTATTGGTAATCATGTTCACTTAAAAGAATACCAAACTGTAGCTTAAAGAAAGGAATAGCAGTGGGATGACACATCTGAGAAGGGAGTTGAGGCATGTGCATTATTCTCCAGAAATGAAAATACAGCTTCAAATATCAAATGGTGCTGTTACAGGGAGTGAGTATCAGCTGACACAGCCATTTCCAAATGTGGCAGTCTGCAGGCAGCGAGACTTTTCAGTATTTGGGTGTGTCTGAAACTTCACTTTGAGGAAGCGGGGAAGCTGAAGATGTGGACAGTGGATCCAAACAGCAAAAGCAGTGATCCGCATTTAGATGACCCTGTGCCTCCATGTGGTCAAAAGATCTGAAGCGAGATGCTATGTGAGATTGTGTTGGATAAATATGCTGGTGTCTCTGAGTTTGTGTCTGTGCACAGATGGGTTCTTGCATGGTGTTCTTCCCCTGAGGGTGCTTGTTGTGTGTTTCTTTTGGACTGGTTTGTCACCAGAAGGAGAGTATTGCACACAGATTTATTTACTGCTATTTTCTCATGAAGCTGTGCTACTTGCAGTACTCTTCTGGGCCCTGCATGCTGCATTGGCACAATAGTCTGTCCTCACAGGAGGATGACGTGGCTCCTTGTTCCATGTTGCTGGTGTTCATCCTGACTTCTGTCACTTGGCACTTGGGCTTGTGTGGCTTTGGGAAAAGGCCCTCCCATACCCACCAAAACTGACTTCTGAACCTTTGATGGCCTCTGACATTTGCTTAAATATGTCTGAGTTTTATGCCAAAATATCCTACCTCCAGTGTATTCAGATCAAGAGCAGAGAAATTGAATAAATACTGTTATGTGCTTCCTGAGGCTCTACTGTATTTTATAAAACCCTTCAGAGACGATTTCCAATCCAAAAGGGAGCTCACAACATGCTTCACCATTATTAAGCTAAAGCAGTTGCCAAGTCTATTCAGAGCCTTACAGCCACATGTGTGCTGAAATGCCTTTCTGGACAGAGGTCCAAAGTACTGGCCTATGTCAATGCTGGAGTTTCAACTCCCAGTTTGTCTCTGTTCTTTCTCTAGAGGACCCAAGGTATAACTCAGACACATCCAAGCTAATTTTGAACATGTTAACTCAGTTGCCTACAACAGTCTAGGTAAGGGAGCAAGGAGTTAAGAAAAAATGTCCTGTCAAAAAATCAAAGTAAATTAGGCAGCAATGAGCTCCGTGGTGCTGCAGGTTTATGACTATCCCTGGTCCAAATGACAAAAATTTGGTTCTTTTCACATGGTACAGTATTTTGGGGGCTCTCCTACCTTTACACTGTGGGGGAACCATGCTTCTTGAATACTGCTGAGATAAGTATTCCCTGTTTACATCTGCCTTTTAAGAGATTTTCTAGCCCACTACTGCATATAGTCTCATAGTTTACACAAGGTAAGAGAAAAGGTTTCTGCTCTGTAGTCAGTGTTGTGGGAGGATGGACTGTGTTCAAATACTTTGATTCCAGACTAAATGCCAAGTCTGATTTAGCCTGGCACATCTTGTGTTAGTGTTTCCAGGGACATATGAACCAGGTCGTTTCAGAAATGTTTTTTAATGAATGAAGTTCTGAATATCCAAGTGACACTTCATTATTCACTGCTACTTTATTTCAGTAGATGTTGTTTCAGTCAGTATCTCCCTGGCTTCAAATGAATGTCATTATACCTTCACTTCTTCAGAGGCTCTCAGGATCAAAGATGTCAGCTACACTGTGATCTTCATTAAAAGGGAAAGGCAACAGGGAGAGGGCTTGCTCATACAGTGAAAAGATATTTTAAAACTCTTTGTCTTTTCAGACCACAATAACGGAACAATGACTCTCGCTGGGTAATGGATGCAGGGTAAGAAGCAGAACAGTGCTGAAATCAAACTATTCGTAGTTTTCTTCTTTAGCATGGGGAAGGTGCTGTCCAGCTCATTACAGATACTTTGTTGCCCCTGCATTTAACTAGATTGTAGGAAACCTGATGGGAGGAATGACCTTGGGAATAGGTTTACAGTTCCAGCTACTGCAAATTTAGGGGCAGGTTTGTTGGCTTATAAAGCTAGGAGTGTAAAAGAAGCAAAAATTAATCAATTACGGGACCAGAAATATGGACAACTTTTCTAGTACTGATGTTGCATCTCTGTGTAACTATCTCAGGGCCCTGAGGGCACCCCCATTTCTGACCACCCTTGCCCAGCTCTCTGGGACTCACCCCACACTGCTGACAGCCCAGGATCCCATGTCAGCCCCCTGGGCCTGTTGGTCCCTGCCCCAGTAATGCTCAGCAGAGCCACTCTCCAGCTGCCCACAGCCCTGCTCAGCTGTGTGCCCAGGCTGGACCACTACAGCCCTATGTCCCCATCCCCACAGAATTACCCGGCCCCAGGCTGGGACTCTCTGGGGTTTCCTGGTGCCTTCCCAGCAGTTCTGTTTTGCCATCTCTTGTAGGAAGACCCCAGCCCTTGCAGGGCCATGACAGGCAGGTTGCTTTTGCTGCAATTCAGCCACTACCTTTCTGAGGGCTTTTTTCCTGGTGCTTTCTCAGATACATGAATACATCTGAGCTGACTAAAAATATTCTTATCTATTATTCAGTAATCTCTTCATCTTTCACCTTGCTGCTGGGTTGCTTTGTAAAACTTTAACAATAAGCTCATTTGATTGAAATGGAGATAAGGAGTCAGCTCATAAGTGCAGATTTTTGCTGGGAAATGATTTGTGAAATTCGTGTGCTTTTGGCCTGTCTGCTTGTTTCAAAACCTACAGATATTACCATAGGTAGTGCCCTAAGACATGGGTGCTTGTTTGTTTCCACAGACATTTCAAGTATGTAACACAGGACAAACATGTTCTTTAACCTTTATTTAAAAATATCTATAACAGAAGCACTGAGCTGAGCTCTAATCCCCAGGAAAAGCAAATCAGCTATTCACCAATATGAAGCAATGCTCTAAACAGAGTATTTTCATCGATGTGTTTTTTGTTTGTTTTTTTTTTTTTTAATTTTTTTTTTTTTATTTGAATGATTCATTTTTGTCAGAATATTTGGAGAAGGTGTTTGATAATGTTGCCTTAAAGAGTTTATGAGAGCCATTTACTTGAGGCTGGAAGAGGGGGAGGGTTACTGATGTGAGAAGATATTGCAGACCACAACAACCCCCTTTCTCTCTTGTCCTGTATTGGCTATTATGACACAGTTCTGGTTTTGGAAATATGTGGTTTTTATTTTTGCTCTTGAAAAAACAGAAAGGGAATACATTTTTCAACAACATTGTGAGAAGAAGCTGTCATTGCTAAGCTTGCACACCATGTGCATGCACTAGGCACAGGTGGTGTGAGAATGTCTGTTTCATGAGGACTTGTTCAGGATGATAAGGGAAGCCTGTCTCTAACCCAGGCCATGGTGTGTGTGTGCTGTGGAACACTGGTACAAACACTTCACTAAAAGTATCCAAGGGGTTGCCCCAGTACAGACTGGTGGATATCTGTCACCTTCTGCTGCTTTTGCCTCCAATGTAATAGGTGTGATAGCAGTGGCTTTTCCATGCTTGCTGAAGAATCTCTTTCACTTGAGATATCCCTCCAGATTTCCTGTGTAAGCAGTACTGAAAAACAAACTATCTGTTTTCTCAGGACTTCCTGGAATCAAGATCCCAAAGGAAAGAAGGGCTAAAAGAAATTTAAAAAAAAGACTTGTTAATTAAAAATGAAATAAAAATATCTTATTAATCCTCTTTGCCCTTAACTACACTGAGAAAATATACTGATCTAGCACATAACTTGCATAAACCACAGTTGTGTTTAATACTGTCAGAGCATGTCACAAATTTCTGCCCTTGCTCATTTCAAGGACAAAATGATGTTTAACACTGGAATAGTTAGAAAACGATTTTACCTCATACATTTTAACACTGCATTTTTCCTGTATAGTGTTAAGCTTAGTTATTCTAATTTTGTCTTCAGTAATGTGTTTCTAATTTTGTTGTTGTGGCTGTTGTTCCCTAAGGGTATTTGGAAATGAGATTCAGCATTTTAAAAATGCTTAGATGTAACAGACTTCTAATAATGAAATCAATGAAAAGAGTATTTCTAACTATAAATCCTGAATACTTTATCATTAATACATGAAAAATTGCTCCTGTTTGTTGGGTACTGAGTTTTTCATTCCTGGTGCATGTAACCACTTATTTCTGCTGGACATATTCTGTGCACATCTGGAAATCTCCATTCAGAAGGGCCAGTTTACATGTTTTCCATCAAAGTGCATGTGCTAAAATACACAGGAAACCTTTCAAAACAAGAGGGCTGTGCAGCCAGTGCTGTGTTATGGTATTATGACCTAGAAGCTGGTTTAATTTGGAAACAACAGCAGAAAATTCCTTTGAGATAGAATTAAGTGCAATCTTTCTTTCACTTATCTGGAAAAGCTGGCTTACTCCAGATCTGGAAGGAGGCATGTATGGCTAGGCAGGATTCAGAAACTTTCCAGCAGTGGCTCTTCTTCACCTGTGCAAAGGCGATCTATATCTTGCCATATGTGCCTTCTCAGGAGATGGATTTTTCTTCTGGGGGAGCTCTTCTCCATGCTTCCTTGTTGACAGCAGCTTGTCTGCTCTACCCTATGTCTCCCCAGCATTTTTATCTGAACCATTGAGGGTATCTGGGGCTAAAAGGGAAGTCCCAGATCAAGAACTTTGGAATGGCCCACTTTCCAAAGTTAGAAAGTGCTCACTTTCCCTAATGGCCATAGCATCAGCAAAGAAGAACCAGCAAAGGTGTCAGTGGGGCTTACACTTGCAGATTTCTTGATTTACATACCTGTAGATTACTCAAATAGGATAATGTGTTTAAAAAAGGATTATCTTGCTGGGTCTTGTTTTCCAAATATCAACCCAGAGCAAGTTTTTACAGCTAATATACAATGGTCTGATAGAAATATTTATGGTAGAAGTTCTGCCAGCTCTTTAATGCCACCAACACCCTGGACACTTAGTCACTGGAGGACTTTGTTGTCAAAATGACTCTTTCTTTTGCAAATGACAATATGTTTGGGCAATATTGCTTGGTGCTTCTAAGAGTAGAGGCTCTGTGCTGGTTGGTGGTTAGCCAAGCCCACGGGTCCTGGGTGCCAATGTCCCCATGCAGCTCTGCCAGGAACAATAAGGGTGGATGCTCATGCAGCACTACTCAACTTCAGGTGGGTTCATAGAGGGTGTGGGACCCACTCCTCACCACCTGCACTCCCCCTTCAGCTGCAGAGCTCCAGGGGCAGCTCTTCTGTGGCTTGAGGCAGGAATGATCCTGGTGGTACATGGGACGCATGCTGCCTGTCACATGTTGCTTGGAGAAAAAGCAGCATGTGCCCTAAGCCAGGACATGCAGCACACCCCAGCTCAGGCACTCACTGCTTGCCATGGCTGGCTACCACATCCTGCCTGCCTGGAGACAGGACTTTTCTATCAGACTAAACAGATAAAGATGTCTTTATTAGGATATTTTCAATGGAAACACTCCCATGAAGCATAAGGCTTCCTAAATTATTTGACTATTCTCTATGTGACTTTGGGTGATTTTCTACCTCCTTTTGATCCTGATTTAATTTCCCAGACTTGGAGCACTCCTGGTAAAGAATACCAAATGTGTAAAATTATATCATGTGTCTGAGTAGCATTCAGTGTCCTCATGGGAAAATGTTGACATGGCAAACTCATGACACGCTGCCTTTGTGGAACTGCTGGACAACCTTTCTGTAAACCTGTCCTTGAGAGATACTCAGCAACAATGGTCTTACATTTTGGTATGGACAGAAGCTACCTAGAATTTGGATAAAAAGGCAAATGCATCTGCTGAGCCATTCTTGGTAACACAACAGCTTGTACAGTAATATATTTGTTATCATTGGCCTGATTTAGCAGCAGGTTATGTTCAGCATATAATGTATAAAAACCCATGAAAAACAATGTGAGCTAAGACCATTGAGCTTTAGCTAATATGGTACATTGCCTACTTTCACTTAGGCTCAATTCAATGAAATTAGTGCCAGTTGTGTTTCATTAGTGCACCGAAAAGAGAGCTGTGTTTTTGTTTTCCAGAAAGTTGCTGAATCACATCGCTGTGCAGAGTATATTCCTCAAATGGCCTTTCTCTAATGAAGGAAAAAAAATAAGCAAAAAAGAAAGCAGGAGCAAATCTGTATTAAAAGTCAAATGATGAACTATATTATGAGGAAAAGTAATAGCATCTTTTAATTTGATTTTATTATATTTCTCATGCTGCATTGCCTTGGAATTGAAAGGCACAGAGTATTCCTTTTCTCTTTTACTGCTGCATGGCTTGTGCTTAACTGTTTATATTGCAGTGCTAAGACCTGCTCTTGCTCCCCAGGAGAAACACACTCAAGTATTATTAGACCTAAGTGCATGGGAGGAAAAGCTCTTAGTATATTTTTTAATGTATAAATATTGCATACTTTATACCCATCCTTAGGCTTTCACCAAAATGTAAATTATCTGATGCACACTCTGGTGGCCAGTCTTTCTACACAAAGAACTTCACAGGTGCATCATGGTAAATAATGCATGTGTGTTTGCCATGTATTGTGCTCTGTTTTTTATTTCTGAATGTTATTTTTAATTTAAGAATGCATGCACTGCTTGGTCAAGCCCTGAACAAGTTTTTTAGCTGCTAGTCCTTTAGTCTCTAAGACTGAAACTGGGTTGGTTTAATAACATCCAGTTTCTGTTAAACTTTCTTTTTGGTCACAGCCCCCTATCTGTTAGAAAAAAGAGAAAAAGATCTTATCCTTTGTTTTACTGGACTATAATAAACACAGTAAGGCAGAGGCTTTTGGTACAGAGATTTGTGTCATGCTCAGCAAACACACATCTGTCTAGGATGGGCCTTCTGGGCTTTACAGGCATGCAAATATAACTACCAGCTTTCTGGACCTTCAGTACAGGTATATATGTCTGTATAATACTTAAAAATTTTTGTGAATGCCCATGTGAATATATACACATAATGTTTAGTTCAGTCACATAGCCTCTACTGACAATAACTAACTGTGACATTTCTGTATATTCTGTCTTCTGAATAGACTCTGCTTAATACTGCTACTTTTATGTTGTCTGTGACATGGTTAGCCTTTTTTTAGTTTTTCTTTTTGTTCAACAGGAAATGACAGGCTTTTCTGATTGTATCTTTCCTTTTCTTCTAGGCACCGCTCTATTACTTGAGCTGTAGGTGTTGGAAGATGAAATTCTGCTCAACTTCCAGGCAAGTAAATCTCTGTCCTGCAATGTGCAGAGAAGGTGCTGAAATGCTGGGACAGAGAGACTGTTGGAAACACTAAGAAATTCCCTGGGGGGCACAAAGTGTGAACACGAAGAAGAGGGAGGAGGAAGATGGTAGGTGTGAACCTGCAGCTCTCCTGCCCATGCCCTGAGAGGCAGCTCTGGTGCTGCTCCGGCTGTTTGCAGGACAACTACTCTGGCCCTTGCCTAGGGCTCTGCTCCCAAAAACATTTTCCTCCTCTACCATTCTCTTTCCTTTCTCTCAGGGTCATCACTTGAGGTTGTAAACTCCTCTTGCTGAGGAAAAGAAGGCGGCCTGCTCCCTCTATAGGCTTCACTGGTTGTTGCTTTCACCAACCAGCCATCCAGGGGAATCAGAGCTGCATGCTTTTGAAGACTGTCAAAAACGCTGTAGTGAGATGTATCTTGCATTTCTTTTAAATTTAGAGATTTTTTTTTGTGTGTAAATGTGTGTGAATATGCATTTGTGTGTTTATGCATGTGCATGTGTGTACATATGCCCACACATGTTCTCTAACACCTATGTATGGAGCTACTTTTCCTGCCAGTCACATGGAGCCGTTTTACAGTTTAATTTTAGTCTTTTTTTTAGAACTAGTGCACGATCCTTTTGTGTGAACTTGATGTTTGTTAATGGTTTATGACCCCAAATTCCTGACTGCATCCTGCCCTTGTTAATGGAAGAGAGACCTGAGGCAGCAGCTCCATGAACTCAGGCACTCTTCCTCCCT
This sequence comes from Cisticola juncidis, assembly GCA_013400215.1. Classification (NCBI taxonomy): domain Eukaryota; kingdom Metazoa; phylum Chordata; class Aves; order Passeriformes; family Cisticolidae; genus Cisticola; species Cisticola juncidis. The sequence continues at coordinate 447,369 of VXBR01011549.1, read as the reverse complement.
GGTGTCCTCCACCCCTACTGCTCTTCTCCCCTCTCTGTCCCAGGACTCTGCCTCCTCGGATGCACCAGCACTGCAATTTCTGGCATCATCCTGGTAAGAAAAGCAACCTGTATCAAGAACAACTCTGTAAATAAAAAGCCTATTTGTGATTTGGATCAGCTCAGTGACCTGATTTACAGCACAAACCCAAAAACCCTTGCAGAGAAGCATGAGTGTGAAGAAGCAGCCAGAGGCAAGGCAGGGATGGGAGACAGACGTTCCCAAACTGTCCCTGCAGCTGAAGTCCCCCTTTTGTATAACTACAGGTGCCGGTGTACCTTTGCTCTTGCAGAGATATCAAAGGGAATTCCCCTGCATTGCCTGAAGTAACGTTTTAGGGAAAAAATGACACATTAGTGAGTTATATATTAACCATTATAGAGTGGCAGTGAGTTACTGATATAAAAGTAGCAACATTTCCATTATGCAGAGCATGGGTAATAGCTCCTAGGAAAAAAACGGCCCAGCTTTTTCCACTAAATTGTACTGTTTTCAATTCTTCCATACTTTCTGAAATGTGAATATATTGTTCAGATGTTTTTAATGCTAAATAAATGCCCCTGGGTGTTTCTTGTGGGTAGCTGAGGGGAAAAGGCAGGAAATATTTTAGCAAAAATGATGCAGCTATTTCCAAGGAAGTGTCAGAAGAGCAGAACACAAGATTTCANGCAGTCATTCAGCACTGTGCTCAGTTTTCCTTTCCAAGGTCTGACCTTGCTCTATGTTCAGCATTATCAGAGATCTGCTGCAATGAAATTTAGGTTCTTATGTCTCTTAGGACACAAATTAATTGCTTTAACTTAAATGTAAAAGCAGAACCTTGCCAGAGATGACAAATGGGAGTATTATATATCACCGGTTAAATGACTAATGTTTTATTTGTCTTTGAAGTTTCTGGTGAAAGCTGAAGCATAATGGTGAAAGAAAAAAATAATTAAAGTTACATAACACCTCACATATGGAATTGATAATGCTCTGTTTTTATACAGAGTACATTGCTCTTCAGTGGTTATATACGTATACCTATATAATGAAGATGATTCCATTTGGTGTCCAACATATGCTGTGCATTTATTCAGGAGATTCAGGAGATTTAAACTTTTTGACTGAAGATGAGATTTTTGTCTAATAGATGATGCTTCTTTCAGTCAATATATTCCACTACTTAATGAAAAGAACCCTGTCCATATTTCAAGTCAATTGTTTGGTTTTCAAGAGACATTTTTTGTGACCTTCAAAACCACAAAAATGATCCTTTCTTTAAATTAAAATACAATCTTGTTTAATTGAAAACAAAAACCCAAACCAACTCCCTATTTTTCTTTTCCCAAAGCACTTATTTCAGTAGTAATATATTTCCTAAAGTTGTATGTTTGGAACTGATTTGCATGGAATTGATGTAGCCAAGGCTTTGAGCACTTTTACATAATGAATAATATAACCCAAATCCCTGAGGTCTTTTTATCAGGAACTCAGGCACTTAGAGAGACCCTTTTTCCACTCCCAATACTATGGAAAGTATACTCTGCTCCTGACAAGGTGAAATAAAAAGGGATTCAGATAACAAAAGGGGATGATAATAAATACTAATGCATACAGGAGAGTTGAGGGTAGGCCATGTTCAGGGCAGGATATTGCTCAAGTTTGGGAAGGGAAGTATTGATAGGGATTTCCTCTCCACCCCTTAGATCTGCTAACCTCTTCATGTGGGTCAGGGTTGCCCTGGCATGTGGAGGCTGCATCTCCCTTCACCCCACCCTGACCTCTTGATGAAAACAGAGGCGTGAGTAAGGGAGATGAATGATTTTGCTTCAATAGCTGGTGCTGGCTGCCAAGGAGGCAACCTGTGACAGAGCTAAGAGCAGTGAAAGGCAAAAAAAAGGGTAGCCAGGATTAGGTCAAAAGAAAGGCTAAGCAAAACCAGAGAGAAAAACATTTAGTCAAAGACTTAGCCCAGGGATGAATGAAGCAGAGTTTTGATGGGATTGATAAAATCCAGGATTCAAGCGTACTTAGGAATAGTGTAATTGTTGTTTGGATGCAAGGGCACTGTATGTATACTAGCACTGCAGATACTGATCATCTCTAAGCTGGTGCCAGAGGTCTGTCATACACACCAATTTGGAGTTGCTGCCAGTTTTCTGAGTACAATGTGTCCAGATGATTTTCACGAGTCTGCAGTAAGAAGCCTGCAAGTTATTCTTATATCTGATGTTCTGACTCCAAGAAAAGGGCAAAGAAATGTAGGTCTTTTATGTGACAATTTTGATCAGTCTCATCAGGAAAAAAAATAGGTTTTTTGCTTGCCCATAAATTATACACCTGTGGTGATTAAAATAAAACAACATCAACTTCCGCTTGTTGGAAAAATTCACATACAGGCTTTGACAACATCATTTCTCCTCACAGGAAAAAGACTGTAAGGCAACCCAGCATTACCTTTCAGATGGTTATGCCATCACACTACAGCGTTGCACCACCAGGGTGTTGCAAAGAATGCCTTACAACGTGGAGCTACCCAAACCTGACAAGGCTTGGGAGCAATGTATTCCTTACTGTATGCATAACCTCCTCTTCAAAGAAAGATTAGCGTTAGCAAAATTAAGAGAATGGAAAGGGAGGAGTTGATTTAAAATTACTTTCAACAACAATAGGGTGCAATTAAAAAAAAATCCACTATTGTCATCGTCCTCTTTGCCAGTTCTACATTCAAGTGTTCTTTTTATTTCATCAGAGGCAATCACCACAAAAATCAGGAGGACCAAATTTCTCATGTGTGTACCAAAGCAAGGTCACAAAGTGGTGTTCAGAGCAGGTGCTATGGCTGTTTGGGGTGCTCAGGGGAGCCATGAAGATCATGCTTTGGGCTGGGGGCAGGCACCTGTGACTGCAGGGCAGAGGAGGGAGCTGCCAGTAGCTGCCAGCAGCTCTGGTGTCAGACTTATGCAAAGCATGACTGAAACAATGCCACTTCTGAATACAAAATTCCCCTGTTTCCTTCTTGATTTAGTGAGAAGAGCTCTGCAGATGTGAAGACAGGGACAAAAGCAGCCAGTATTTCCTCTCTTTCTACATCCTAGTCAGCCTTGTTCATGGGGCACTGGCTCATCCCTCTGGCTTCTTAACTGAGAAAAGAAGATGCTCCTCTTCCAAGTAAGTAATGAATCATCCCTTTTAGTACATAGCATGCATGACTGCATTGTTAAAAGCAGTCTTAATCACTCACTGAGAAAAAATGTTATTGATCATTTCTCCCTTTTAGTTGTTAAGTGGAAGCCTTGGGAGTTGTGACTCACAGCCTGTGTGCTGTTGCAAGCCCAGGAAGACTTTAGTAGATTTTTAGAAAATTATAGAAGCCCTCTGCATCTTATTCCTCACATCTTCCAAGTATAGCTGTAATTTGGGAAAGTGGTAGATTTGTTTTATATTATTCTAGAAATCACTGTTTTGCAGATGAATTTGGCCTGAACTTTACATGAAAATTCAGTGAAGAGAAGGATTTGTGGTAGGCAATTGACTCACAGCAAGGGATAGGGCAAAATAGCTTCGTGTCTGGAGGAAGCCCACCCCCATTTTGCCTTTAGCTCTGTGGTGATGTTGGACATGCCATGCATACAGTAGTTCAGCCTGGTTTGTGAGCATAGGACTATGTCAGAGTGAAATAAGGAAAAAATAAGTATTAAGAATAAATTTGAAAGTTCTTGACAGCTTCCTGGAAAGAATGAATGGGTCCGAAGTAAGAAATAAATTCTCTTGTTTACTTGGAATTGCCAAAGGCAGAGAAAAGTGAATAGGTAAAATGTTTTCAATGTGATGTGGGAAAAAATGTATCTGTAGCTATTTCAAATGTAGACAGATATACTGACTGACATAGTTTTGTATTAACTGCATTAAAAATACCAGGGTGAAAGATTATTATTAATGCCAAATGGTAAAGTTTTCAACTGGTGCAGGATGCCATAGTTAAGACAGTCTATACCCTCTTAAATCAATCTTTCTATGATTGTATGTTTATTATATAATATGGCTGTATTCTATTATTACTTTCAACTTATTTATTTGAATCAGTCACTTGTTCTTTCCTTCACAAAAGCAAAAGCAGCTACAGGGCCTCCATGGAGGATGAAGAGGAGTAAGACATGTAGGGACAGTTCTGGTAGTGAGTGACTGAAGCATGTTTGTTATCAATTTTTTCTCTGTTATTTCCTCTAAATAACTTTTCTCATTCATTCTGAGCAGAGAGCTTCCCACATGCCCCTCCATGACACTACATGGCATATTGCTGCTCAGCAGGTCCCTGCCTTCCCACCACAGCCTTCCTTAGCTTCTGGGAAATGGAACCAACCTCTGCTGTGAGGAGACACTCAGGAGGCAGGGGTAAGAGAGATAAAAAGGCACCCAACTAGTGATTGATTGTGTAAAGATATTAAAAACACATGCATTACAAGACTTCAGCATGTTTGACTGTACCTGGGAGCAAAGGTGTTGTAAAATAATATATGATAATAGTTTTCTTTCAGCATCTTTGCCTAGCACAGGATAAGCACCGTTTTGCTTCTTGGGCTGTCATTCCTGGGGAAAGTATTGCCATCAGCTGAAGGTCTTAAAAATATCCTTTGGTATATGGAAAGGAAATGGGATTTTGAGTCAGAATCTTACTCCCCTGGTGCATTGCACTCCCTGGTGACCCCCTGGTGGTCACTTGGAAGCGTGCTACCGTGGGGGAACAGCCTTTGGGATCTGTCCCTGTGTCAGCTCAGCTCTCAGACAATGACGGAAACCACTGCGGAGGAAGTAGATGTTCCCAGTGGTATCAAAAAGAAAGAACAGACAAGAAGATATTTGAGAAAAAGGGCATCCTAAAAGCTCTAGAAAAACTGCATTTGGCATCTTCAAGGGAGGATTCAGTGAGAGCAGAGATTTAGAGGGAGCCTTACTGGGGGGCTGGGTGTAGAGAAAAGCTGAGAAGCTCCAGAGATCTCCCCAGCCATCACGGGCTGTTGGCAGGGATTCGCATTTTGTTTGATGATGGTGATGATGCAGAGGTGTGTAACTTGTAGAGCTGAAATTCCAGCCATCCTCTGGATGGGGTCTAAAGTGTCCTAAAAGAGCTGTGAGAAGCAAATAGTAACCGTATAAAATTCTAGCCTTTACACAGTTTTGTCTTTGTAGGAAATGGCTTGGGCCTTGATAGCTGAAAGTGGACAGACCTGCTATAGTCATCTATAGCAGTTTTTGCCATGCAGAGATAATTATAGCAGCCAGCACTTGTTCTTTGTGAGGAAACCAACATCCTTAATAAGAAACAGCAATTTGAACTTCTGACTGTGGCTTCAGTTTGAAGTCTCTTTAATAGTCTTAAAATATATTTCAGTTTAATAACCTCATTCAGCATAATTTTTTGCTTGGATCTAAGAGTGCCTTTTATTATCTGCTGTTTCTTACATTTATAAAAACAGTACTTAAACATCAAAGGAACCTTTAAAAAAATAAGCTTCTTGGATCACTTCAGTAAATAGCTTATTGCTACTAATTGCCACCACATCATAAAACCGCTTTCTCTTTTATGCCTCTTCCTTGCAAAGCCCCAGTGAGACTTATAACTCCATATCTAGTATCCCAATATTTAAAGTATAAGATTGTGACCCCCAATCCATTTTTTCCCTTCCTTTTTCCATGTACTTGTAAGTCTCAAGTCTCCTTGTGAAACTTCAGAGCCAGGCCATTGCATTGTGTATCTGGAGGATTCCCACACTCAGCCGTGTCTATGGTTATGGTCTCGTACTCCTCTCTGACAGGAACACTCCCATGCTATCCACCTTTCCATGTCAACAGAGCCCCAAGCTGTGTTTCTACCTAACAGGAACACCAGACCTTAATGGGAATCAAAAGTCAGGACAACCAAAATAGCCTTGCTCACTCATGAACCATGTACAGTGGGTTTTCTCTTTTCTTAGTGTAGACTGGAATATTGATTTCAAAACCATACTGAGGTCAGGTCCCACAATGTGCAAGAAAGACAAGACTCCAGTGTTCAATATTGGGACATTTCTTTGAATGTCTTGAAATACTGAATGCCTCCTCATTTGTTTTTTTGCCTTGGGCCAGGCAACAAAATGGATGTCCTGTACAAATTATTGTGGACATAATATTGCTGGGCACTTGAGAAATGATGTAGCAGAACATGACCCTCACCTCCTTCTTAAAGACAAATAACCCTTTTACCCTTATATTTTTTGCAACTATACTGCCAGAATCTGGAAATACAAGCTTAAAACTATAAGATTTTCATACAAATCAGAATTGACCGATTGCCAAAAAAAAAAAAAAAAAAAAAAAAAAAAAAAAAAAAAAAAAAAAAAAAGAGCTTTATTATTCCCTATGGGAAATTTCTATATTTGATCAAAAAGTATCTAATATGAATAAAATGCCCTAACTTCAAAGAGTACACTTGATTTTTATTTCTTGATCATCCAAATCACCTGGCAAACTCATCAAAATATTTTGGTGCATGAAGCACATATTCTGGACAGGACTGAGACTTTTTTTTAGCTTGGATGATTATATTTGGTTTTGTAATCTTAAATCTTAAAATCTTAAAAAAATCTTTTCTTGCTTTTTTGGTTTTAAAACTTTCTGAGGCTTTTCTTGCTTTTTTGGTTTTAAAACTTTCTGAGGCAGAGATGGCCCATACTAAAACCTTCTACAATATATATCCAGTTTTGGGAGAGCCATTTCAGTGCCAAGCTGAAAGTGAGGAGTGAATATTTATTTCTGGAGCAGATACATCATTGGCATTGCTCTTATCATTACAGCTAACAATCACCTAAGAAAAGAGAGGTATAGAGGCCAGGCTGACATTACATGGCTTGGCAAATTGAGCTTCAAAATACTTAACTGCAGATCAGAAAAATTACATGCACAAATAGCAAAATTCCAGGTGTTGTGCAAATTTATTCTACATAACAAAATGTATTAACATTGTTTTAAAGTAGTTACTGTCTTCTGGCCAGCTTTATAATGGATTTGATGTGGAAGAGTTTTGCCTGCAATCAACTTGCAGTCAACAGAAAGTATAAAACTGCTTTAACACTATAATCCACACTCGTCTTAGCTCAGATGATACAGAAATTCAGCGGTGCATGTGTATTTGTTCCAGATTCAATCAGTATTGTTAGCTGACCCAGTAATTCATCTAGCTGGCATTAATGGAAAGGAGCCTCAGCTGTTGAAGGGTTGATCCTTATAACTGTGTAACCATGTGGCATTTCGTTATGCCACAGGAAATGCACTTTTTACTTTTTCTTTCACTGATACCCAGTGCCTCTTTGCCCTAGACTTTGGTCTATGCATTTTATTTTCCATTAATAAATCAGATGGTTAGGGGTTTTTTTTTTTGCTTCAGTATTATAAAATTGCAAATTGCAACTGCTTTATATCAGAAGAAGGTGAGTGAAAGGTCCTACTCGTTATTTTTTTAATGACAGCATTTTAGCGCAAAAAAAAACCCCAAAACAAAACCCCAAACAAACCCCCCCACCCAACAGAAAAAAACACAAAACCCCAGAAACTACAAAACAAAACAAAACCAGAAAAGCTTAACTGGGAAAGATTGTAAATCCTCCTTTGTTTATAACCAAGATCCTTCCTCGTGTATAAAACATTACTACAATTGCTCCATAGACAGGTTTGACTAGTACTGCAAGAAAATCAAGGGCTGGCCAGCCAGCATTTAGCAGGGTGCATTTAGCTGTACCTTAAAAACAGCATTTTGGTTCTTAGATGCAGTAGACTTCTAACATTAAAATACAAGTCTGGCTGACTTTGAGAGGTTAACTTTATAATAATGGATACCAGTAAGCATTATGTGATTAGTGTAATGCTATGGGCCTATTTATTTACTATTTTAAGCAAGCCTGTAAACCTGCTTTTATAGTTAAAATTCAGTCTGTATTCTGACCATTTAAAAATGTTTAACTTAATTGCTGACTCTCAATAAATTATTGCATCTTATCGCATCTACTTATATACAGGGCCATGAACAAATAGTGTATTAATGTTCAGAGAGAGAGGACAGTGTTGAAGTAGTGCTGTATGGACTGTCCTATTAAAAAAAAACCCAACCAAACAAACAAAATGGCCCATGCAAAAGCTTGTTATTGCACTTGATTAGATTTGTGTTTGAAAAAAAACAACCCATGTCAGACCTTCAGCATTTTTTGCAGTTATGCAGAAGGGTGACCAAAATGATGCCCCTGATTTATTATCATTAAATTTAGTAAAGTTAAATCATTAAGAAAAATCTTCCAACATTAAATCTTCATACACTGAAAATACATCTAATGTTTCTGCTGTAAGTAAGAAAGTCCTACTAAGGTTAATTTTAATAGCCATTAACACTGACATGCAAATGATCACTATTTCCCCTACTTCTTTCATTTGGCATTTAAACCATTTTGCTTAAAAATTTTTGAAATAATCTCAAACATGCCTAGATTGATGGAGATGAATAAGTTTGTGTCTAAGAGGAGGGAAAGAGAAGCTACATATGCATATTAGCATATGCTAAGGTAAACAGATAAGTAACCCCAAAGAATCTGTTATTCAAAATATTTTAATTTTACTCTGCTGTGAAATTCCACAAAGCCTCTTTCTTGTTCCTTTTGACCCATTTTCTGTGCCATTTACTGGAATGTACCTAGGTGAATTGCCAACTATTCCTAATGTCTCTGGAATAACAGGATCGGAATGGCCATGGTATCTCCACAGCTTTTGATGGTGGAATTTGAAAATGTTTCTTTTATAGCAGGCTTTCAACTTTATGTGGAATAATTTCTTAGCTAAGGCATTTGGCAAAGAGTGCTCTGCATGACTCAGCAGCAGATCTTCTCCATCTCAGATTCTGGTTATATTAATATGAGGTTTATTTTTTACATGAACTTATGCATATTTATGACTTAAGTTCCCTTACATGCTGCTGGGCTTTCTCTAGTTCCAGAGCCTGTCTCTCCGGTTACTCCAGCAAAGCTACATGGCATATGCTGCACAGGGATTCAGTATGAGGTGTATGGAAAAGGAATCAGTGATTGGAGCAATTTTTTTTTTTTTTGATAATAGAGATAATTCTGTTATTCTGTCCTTAATTGGGCTTTCTTAGGGTGAACTGTGGAAATTTTCCAACATTCAGATTCTGTAATACTAGAATGAAGTCATGACTTTGAACTCTTGGATTTGGTATTAATGCCAGCCATGCATTATTGCTTTATTAGTAAATACATTACTAATTAGTACACACACTCATTATTAGTACACACACTCATTACTCATGCAAGTAATTGTAAGGACTTGAAAGAGGCTCTCTGTAGCACAGCAACCTGCCTCGAGTCCCCAGCCCTTTGTCAGGGACATCACCACAGAGTCAGCCAGGTTCTAAAGCAGCTGAGCAAACAATCTCTCTAATACATGAAGGCGGAAGAACTGGTGTTCTGGCCAACCTCTTCAGTACCATGAGTGAAGAATTAGAGAGCTGTTATTTTTCCCTGTAGTGGGAAGGGAATGGGCCAGGAACCATTGGTGATTAGTTCAAGCACAGACTAAAACTACCCTATGGTTTTTGCCTAGGTCCTTAGGGAAGCAGAACTGTCTTCTTGTCCATTTCAATGTCCTTTCCCTATGCTCCTCCCTGGCACACCTTTTGAACCCATGGAGCAATAAACCTCTAAGCAGAAACGGGCGTAGATGTCTCAAAGGTGGTTAGATTTCTTGGGCTTCTGACAAAATTAATGACTGGATAGAGGTGAAAGATTCATGTTTGTGCTACTGGAAAGATCAGCAACTTAAGCTCCTGTGCAGCTCTGAAGTGACCACAGCACATCCTGAGTGGTGAGATTTTGAGTGGCCTTGGAGAGACAGAAAATGAAATTTCTGTAAAGATAAAGCTGTGGGAGATGTTTTTCATGGGACAATAGACTTAATATCTTTCACTGCTCATAAATCGTTTGGTTATCATCACCTAACTGGTTGCCAGTATATTTACTAATTTGCTAAATATTATTAGTAATATTAAATTTTTCTATAAAGCTTTTAATCACAAAAATTCAATATCTTTTCACCATAGAGAGATATCAGTATAGCTGGAGACTGCTACACAGAGGACAATTTTGAGCTGACTACAAAATTATATAAAGTTTCTCATTCTAAGGTTAGTGCCCAAGAAACTGATTATTCTGAATTTGGTAACAACGGTTTAAAACCAGCCAAAATATTTTTCCAGGTTAAACACATTTATTTCTGTTACTAAAGCAGAGAGGGAAACAAAAAGTCAGTAACAAAATACTGAGAGTTCAGTCTCAACTGTCAAACTCTTTTGAAGGCAAGATATATGCTATAATTTTAATACTTAGCTATTTTCTATTTTAAAGTATACTCTATGTAAATAATAAGATCAGTAACAAACCAAGATTTTCATAGTTTGAGAAGTCTGAAAAGCCTTTTAGCTGTTCTTAATATCTTAGTTCTCCTATGGCTGCTGTGGAGTAGATGTTTCCTATTTATGCAGGTGGCAGGCAGAGAGGGACTGGCAGCTGCCAGCTCTAGCACTTGTCCAGCAAGGTCTGTATGCCCCCATTATATAGCATATATAATGTCCATATGTACTGCTAAATAGCCCTGCCTTCAGCGGAAAATAATTTTTTTCCCAAATATGCACTTCATAAATCTTCCAAATTTTGTCATATACCTTTCATAGTCATTGAGGTTTGTAAAGACCTCCAAGGTCATTAAGTCCAACCTCTGACCAAATTTCATTATGTAAACTAAACCATATCCTTTAAACAAACTGTGTTCAACGGAATTTCATAGAGCTCAACTTGAAAGGAGAGAGCTTCAGAAAAAGACATGGGTAAATTTGAAAGCTACTTACTGAAAGTATATGGAACAGCACACAGTGACAGTCAAAAGTGTACAGTGAAAGAGCTAGGAAAAAGAAAACCAACCAGAGGCTGATACCTTTTATAAATAGGATACATAAAACCAACATCTTGAAAAAAATGGGATTCTTTTCCAGTGCCGCACATTGTGAACCAAAGGAGCTTGTGTCCAAGCAATTTTGAGATCAGGAATTTTACATGACTGAAAATAGTCATCTGTATAAACACTGAAAACATGCAGGACAATAAATAGCCCAGAAATTTGTAGGCCGTAAGTATAAGCAAGCATATGTACTGTGCATACACCACATGTGTTCCTTGACATTTTCTACCAAATGACAGTGGTTAATTGTAGCCCTCACTTGGGGTAGAAGATTTTGTGAACACCAATTCATGTGAGCCATCGTCCAGACATCATTGCTTTTTATTTGACTATATGCATAGCCATTAAAAACAAAGAACAACTCCCCAAACTCCCAACAAAACTCTGCAGTTATCCATTGGAAGATCTGCTAGTGCACACTGGGCCATCCTGAAAACTGTTCGTACAGTCAAAAGACTGATTTCAGTTTTGTACTGAAATAAAAAAATGCTGGCTTTGACAGATATGCAGGAGGTTGTTGTAGTTCAGACTCTCAGCCTTCAGCTTGTTTTTAAAGAATAACATACCTGTTCCCAGCTGCTTTTGGGAAAATCTTTGCTGTGATTGTGTTCTGACACTTTCTATGAACAACTGACTCTTCAGAAAGGCACCTTCTAACCCTCCTGTCACCAAGCCCTTAACAGAGGTTATAAGCTTGGATGAAATGAACGTTTACAGCTCTCATGCCTGAGGACACAGACTGTTTTACCAACAGCTGAAAATTCTATTGAATTTTAGGCCAGCACATGATATGAATTCATAGACATTACCATAAACGCAATAATTAAAGCCAAGGACTTCCACTAGAAATGAGAAAGGTTTAGATCTCAGCCCCAAGGGTGAGTTTTTATGTGCATTGTCTGGTATGTAAAAGCAGCCACACTGCAATCTTTCTTTACAGCCAGGATTCAATAGGGTCTCTCCTCTCTTCTCCCTATTACTATAATAGGCTACCTATTTAAATTTGTTGGAACTTAGTATCCTTGAGCCTTATCTGACTCTGTTGTATTTGAAATTTATCCATAGACTAGCAAGTTACTGAGGGAATGATGCTTGGATAGGGAAACAGATGCATGAGTTCTAACATCCACACAAGGAAAGGCTCATGTATTTCCTTTCAAGTCTTGCTAAGAAAAGCCTCCTCTGATACAAGACTTTTAACTAGTGTCCTCAAATTGCTATCATCTTCCTCTGAGCACTCAGGAATTGCTAACCTAGGAGAGTAAAAAACATTCTACAAAGACGGGTTGGTCAAGTTACTTGGGTCTGGCAAATGGGCACTCCAGCAGTTTGTTGTGTTGGCTGTCACTCGGGTTGAAATATCTATAAAACTTGTAGTCATTCTGTTTAGATTCAGAGTAAGTATCTATGGTCTTCCTAAGTATTTAAAGATCTGTATAGCTGTACAAAACCAATCTTATTCCCATTGTTAATCCCAAGTTAAAAAAGTCAGAAAAAACGAACTGCCAAATTTTAAAGCCATTTTGTACTATGGACACATAAAAATGATGTCATGAGTGTGACCAAACTTACCACTCATCAGCTGAAGGCATTACTAAGTGTGTATGTGCTCTGAATGTGCCTCAGTCGTGGGTCCAATGACATTAACATGGAACACATTGGAACCTGTAGCTGGAGCAAACTGAGTCCAGTCACATAACATTGCCATGCTTCAAGCCTCCAGCTGCGGCAGCCAAATTCTTCTGGTCATGTGCTCACAACTCACGCAATGTGTGAGGATTTTACAGTACTTAGAAATGTCAGCTCCTGGGTGGAAAAATGTTTTTGATCTTTACAGCACAACTGGTGCTCTGCTGTGATATTTGTTCTAGTCAGCACAATTAGTCCTTGACTGTAGCAGAGCAGAAGGACTTAGAGAATAGAAGGTGAGCTATTCCAGCTGGGCCTCAGAACAGGGCCTGCTAGGCCTAGGCCTGGAAGGCTAGGCCTCAGAATGTTCCAGCTTCGTGCAGTAAGATAAGGTTGTTTTTCAGTAGCACTGAGCTTAAGGTGGAACTACTAGTGGAATAGAGCAATTGCACCGAGCATACCGTCGCTGCCTTAACTCTGGATGGTTTACATATTTCTTCACGGGCTCTCCAAGAGAGTCCACTTGTTAACTGTAAACCATTCTCTCTGTATATAAACCGCCATCTTAGGAAATAAACCAGAATGTGAGTTATTAATCATATTGATTGGACCTCTGGTTGCTCGCCCTCTGGTCTCGCCAGGTCTCAGCTTCAAATGGTGCCTGAACGGGAACTGAGCCTGTTTTTTTAATTCCTTAAATGTGATTCTGCTTAAATGCGATTGGCTTAAATGCGAGAAGCCCCCGTCTTGTTTTAGGAAGCGAGTGCGTCGCTTGCGAGCCCCTATCCTGAAATTCGCGGGGCAGACCGGGGAGCGTCTGCCGATTGGATTGTTCAGAAAGGCTGCAGTGCCACCCACTGCCAGCGGAGAGAAGGTAAGAGCGGCGGACGCGGATGGATACACAAGTTTACAAACAAATGGACCGAGATTTTTTAGCTGCCGTGCAGCTCTTGGTATCCATTGTCTCGAAAAGAGGCGAAAAAATCAAAGATTCTGATATAACTCAATTGACCCTATAGGCTCAGAAGAAAGGGAAATTACATCAGCCCTCACTTTTATTTAATTAGATAGAGTGGAAGGAAATCGGTGATTTACTCTGGGACTCTGTGGTTTCGCAAGGTAAAGAAGCGAAAATCTGCTCAGAATTAGGTGTAATTTGGAAGAAAATTATAAATACCTTGCAAACTTTTGCCGATGAACGCAGAGCTGCCCAAGCTGCGATTTCCGTACTGGAGAGAACGACTCTTTGTTCTCCTGATTCGGGAGTCGTTCTTCCCCAAGCAAAAGAACAGAAAAAAGTATCCAAAGTGGCGAGATTTTTTTGAATTAATTCCATGCATCCTGTGAAAGGGAATGCGGCCCCTCTTTGTTCGTCCCTCCGCGATGCAGTAAATGTGGCCGATCACGCGCTCAAGAAACCGGAGTACGTGCTTTATAACCATGGTGGTCGGACTCACGTTACTCTAGCCCCTGGTCTACCAGGCCTCAGCTTCACTTGACCAAGTGTGTTATTTACTCATGACACTTTGTCTGGCATCCAACATGTGAAAGTTGCAGCTTTTGGATAGAATAAGGAACTGTAACTTGTTGACTTATATATTCTAGAGGGCACAGGTATTCCAGCAACTCTCCTGCCATGTCTGATGTGGGGTTTTGCTTCAGCACCTACAGATACTTGTTCTTTCTCAGTTAAACTTGTCAGGAAAATTAATCCACAAACACCAGAGGTTTATGTCCAAAAAGGAGACAGAGGAATCTGTACCTTTATTTGAATAAAGGGGGAGGTCATGGGGCATTCCTTTTTATCCTAATAAAATGCAGCCTCCTTTTTATCCTAATTTCCTGGCCTCATTTTCCCTCTCTCTTTCCCCACTGGCCGGCATAATTGAGAGGTACAGACTCCCCGAAATGCCTAACTAAGACTCCCTTCTAATGTATACCCCCTCCCCCCATTTTCTTTTTCTTTGTACCTCTCTTCTTTTTCTCTAAATCCAGAGATTTAGCACAGTGTTGAGTGGGTAACAGTTGGTGTCAATTAGTGGAATTCCTATGGAATTTATGGTTCCCCCGTTGCTTCTTTTACCGCTCCGTTTCTGGCCTTATCGATCATCAGGCCCCTCAGTTTGTTTGTAACGACACCTCATTCTCCTTCCTTTCAAACT